>VDFB02105785.1:440209022-440323880 GCA_007258455.2 Sequoia sempervirens | reverse complement strand
GGGTATTTTGATTTCAATTTTAAAAATTATATATGAAATCATAAATTTAACTTAAGTTTTAAATTTATAATTGAATCACATATATGTTTGAAATATTTATGTTGGTTTAGGCGAGTCAATAGGCTTCCACGTCGATTCCTCCTAAGGGATTTTCAAGCACTCCACTATCGGGCATCATAGATCAGGGGAAGGTACATTCATATTGTAAATTGTTTAAAGTTTACATTATTATAGTTACAATTATGAATTTTAAATTCACTAGATGTATGAAATACATGCATGTACACTTATAAATATTATAAGCGTTAAATGTCTATGTATGTATGTCTAGGTTGATACCACAATGAGAATGGGCATTGGGAAAACATTTGATATTGCGGCTACTCCTGAGGCCTTTGATTTTCAGGTTGTTTAAAAAAAAACCTACACAAAATGTGCAAACTTGAATATATATCTATTTTAACCTAATTCAAGTATACATGCTTTAATTTTGATCTTGTAGGACTTTGTTAGTGCAACTTCAACACTGACCCAGACATAGTTACACCACCAGGAGGACATGCAGAGCAGGCTCTAGATCAAATGGTAATTATAATTTTTTATGATATTTCTTTTCAATTATAAATTACATATTATGAATATAACTTTAATTTTAAATTTTAAATTTAATATATACATAATATGAGATTTGTTATATATTCTTTTTCTTTTATAGCATGAGAAACATCTTGTAGCTGAGCATGTACAGACAGGTCCTGGAGAAGAGGGTGTACAACCTCATAATATAGTACAATTAAAATATGATAAATTATAAATTAAATTGAATTAAATCATTTTTAATTGTAGACTTGTACATCTAATTTCAACTTTCTTTGTCTTGTTTACGTAGATTGATTCAGAGAATTTAGAGGTTGCTTTAGGTGCACCAAAGCATTCAGACGTATATATGACGGTAATTTAATTTTATGATGAATTGTAAATTAAATTGTCATTAAATCATTTTTCATTGTCTTACATCTAATTTCATCTTTCTCTTGTACAAAGTGTTTCAGGTCATCTGCATAGTCCGCATAGTGTGAAGAGGTCTCTTGATTATAGAGACAGTACATGACCTGGAAACATGATTTTATTGGTTATATTTATTTATTTCATGGATTATATTTCAGGTTTCTCATATACTCTATTGGACTTTATATTTCGTGGCTCAAGTACTTAGTTGGACTTTAGTTCATGGGTTCTACTCTAGACTTTATTTCGTGTGCTTAATATATTGGTTTCATGCACTTAATATGTTACATAAATTATGGACTCTATTATTTTTTGAAATTTTAATTTTCACATGTACATTTATGCATTTTATGTTCATAGTCAAGACATTAATATAGGAAATTAATGTGAAATTTAGTGATCTCATACATGATATTAATAGACATTTTAATATTTATACTTTACAAATTTAGTGATCTCATACATAATATACATGATATGTACATTCAATAATTAGCGATAATTACTCAATGAATTTATTCAATTCACATCAATTAATAATTAGTCAATAAATCATAATTTACAAACAAAAGCAATCTATTTATATACCAGAAAGGATAAAATTTTAAGAAATAAACAATACCATAGGAGATTAGAGAATAAAACCATTAATAAATTCTATAAATAATAACATCTAACATTATACAATGTCTTAAGGGGTCTTAACGGGATGTCTAAAGGGGTCGTAATACAACGTCTTAAGGGGATGTCTTAAGGGATCATAATACAATGGCTAAAGGGGATGTCTTAAGGGGTCTTAAGGGGATGTCTAAAGGGGTCATAATACATCTTAAAGGGATGTCTTAAGGGGTCTTAAGGAGATGTGTAAAGGGGTTATAATACAAGGTCTTAAGGGGATGTCTTAAGGGATCATAATGCATCATCTAAAGGGGATGTCTTAAGGGGTCTTAAAGGGATGTCTAAAGGGGTCATAATACAACATCTTAAGGGGTCTTAAGGGGATGTCTAAAGGGTTCATAATACATCTTAAGGGGATGTCTTAAGGGGTCATAATACAACATCTAAAGGGGATGTCTTAAGGGGTCATAATACAACGTCTTAAGGGGATGTCTAAAGGGGTCATAATAAAACGTCTTAAGGGGATGTCTTAAGCGATCATAATACAACATCTAAAGGGGATGTCTTAAGGGGTCTTAAGGGGATGACTTAAGGGGTCATAATACAACGTCTTAAGGATATAATTGATTTAACAATAATGTGTGTATGATATTTAGTGATTATACAATTAGACATAAAGTTTCAAAGTAGGAAACCATATACATTTAACAAACAAAAAATATATAGAATATTTATTTTGATACATAGAAGTACATAGGGTATGTTTAATTCTGTAAGTATGTATGTACATATATGTCATCTCAAAACAATGTTTACAAAATTTGGATATGCCATCTCAAGAACATATCAAACTCATGCCTAGAATGTAGTAGGTCTTCACACCACCTGATATCAAAAAGGTACAAGCAATATCAATGAAATCATCAAAACATACATATTTTAATTTATATACAACTATCTATATGTACACAACTCAAGTACCTGCATTTAAAAGTATTCCACACATGTGTGTAGGTTGACTCCAAGCATCCTCTCCTTTTTGTTTCAAAGTATGAGATCAATGCAATGATGGCTTAAGGATACAAAAAATGACAATAAATCAATTTTAACTATTAATGTACAGGCAATATCAATATGTAATAAAAACATGTATTTAAATATAATTTAACCGGGTCACGAGGTCTAGTCTCCCCACCCCCGGTACTGTATACGCGCCAACTACCGCGTAAAAAAAGTTTACCAAGCTTGCTTTAGGTTTATAGGGGATTGCTGATTCCTGATCTAATAAATATATATATATATATATATATATATATATATATATATATATATATATATATATATATATATATATATATATATATATATATATATAATTTAACTAATAATTACCTATTTTTACCAAGTATTCCATGTTGTCTAGGTTGAATCTACATGGACTAGATCCTTTTTTGTGATTATGCCTTAAGGATCTATAAAAGGACAATTTAAATCAATTTCAACTAATAACACACTTGACCAATATTGAAACATGTATTTAATGTATTTAAAAGGAAAAAATAAAACTAAAACTATATTTACCTGTATTTACTTATTCCATTGTACCATCTGCATCCTCTCTTTTTTGCAATGCATCTATGATTGCCTTATGCTCTTCCATAGAAATTGACCATAACACCTTTTTTGAAGGTCTTCCACGATACCTCTCTAGTTTTATATTTGTTGTCATGACCAAATGTGAATAATGTATAATCTTTTTATGCATTTCATAGTCTTCGAATGCAGGTAGACCATTCTTCCTTATCAGGTATTTTTGTAGCCAAGTTTCAACAACCACCACCGATCCTATTGGAAAACATGAAAACCATCATCAAATAAGTTCTCAAAATTTTCTTAAGGGGATCGAAGACTTGTTCTAAAAAATTGCTTAAGGGGATCAAAAACTTGTTATCAAAATTTTCTTAAGGGGATGTCTTAAGGGGATCACCGTACCTATTGGATAATGAAAGCCATCATCATCTTCTTGAGGTGCTATTAACTTATGTTTAGTTTCCACACAACGAGCTAACCAATATTTTGTTTTCTCTTCATTCCCCTTAGTTGCAACAACAACATACACATGTCCTGCAAGCAAAATTTAATTTTATAACTTGCGCATATCCATATAAATAATTTAGTATTACAAAATAACTTAATAAAGTGAAATAAATTGAATTAAAATTACCTTCTTTTACAAGGTCCGAAACACAGTCATAATCTTCAGATGCAAACACTTGATCATTTTCTTCAATAGTTCTTTCATATTGATCATGTGCTTGTGTAGGTGTCAATGATCTTTGTTCCCATTGTTCAACCCATTCTATATTTTCACATGCTTCCCAATCTCCTAAGATACAAAACTGGAAAAAACATGCAAGCTCCCTTGTCCGAATAGTCCATGTGATTTATGTCACACTCCTAAATGAATGCCATTTAGTAGATCCATTGATTGTCTCACAATCAACTCTAGGTACAATGTTCTCTTCTTTAACCAACCAAAAGAATTGATGAACTGTAGAGTACTCATTCGAACTAGGTGGAGATAATCTTGTATTACACCAATCCACAATCCCATGTGCATCTTTAAATTTTACTAAATCCTTGAATTTTAATTGTTCTCTAGCAAGAATTCTTTTGACACACGTACTAGCTCCATCATGTTCTCCTTTACCATGCCCAGCTTCAAAAAAACTCCATATATGTTGGACATTAAGTTCCTTATGAACCCTACTAACCAATAGAACATTCGAGCATTCTTGAATTGCCCCGTACAATTATCTGACCATATGAGGTGTTCTTTCATTTGGATTCTTCTTTCTCTTAAATTTCTATAAAATATATTGAAACAATATTGAACAAACTCTAACGAGTGTAACTGATTGTCACTCAAATAAAAATGATACTCCCTCAAAACTTTTCTATCATCCTCAGTGCTATCATCTGCATGTCTATAAACACTATGGAAAAACATAGCTACTTGCACTAAATTATAATATTGTGATTGAATTTCCTCTTGTGGAGCGAGAGTATAATTCTTCGCAAAATCAACCACTAAAAGTATAGTACCAATTGGAAATGTGTTTCTACATGCGTGAAATTGGCCATCAATCCAACGAGCATGTTCAAAGTGCATGACATTTTGGTACAATTTTATTCTTAAATTTACTCATGAATGCGTGCACACTAACTTTTTCTGTAACTAAATCACAACGCTCTCCTATTTTTCCATCTTTTAAAGAATAGTGAACATTTTTAAATCTTTTAACATCTACTAATTGTTGTCCAAAATCATTATCAACACTTTCATGCATACAAATTCTTAGTAATGAAAGATTTCCGTAGTTAATGCATTGTCTAGAAATAAAAGAACTTAAATAAAACAATTTATCATTAGATCTTTCACAAAAAAAACCTAAAATAAACTCTCTTATTGCTTTAGGTGGCATATCAATACCACACTCCTATATAATCATGTTAGTATGCAAGGTACAATGTATATATCGAAATACATCATAAAAATAACGAAATTCAACATGCGTTTTACAACAACAAGATATTTGTTGCTTATTAATTTTTACATACCAAGGTTTTAATTTTTCAAAAGGCCTTTGAATTATTTTAATATTACCAGGTAACACCGAATCACTACAATTTTTTTGATAAAATTCAGTTTGTGTTGTATCTAATAGGTGTTTTGGGTGAGGATCACAAACTTTGGACCCCAACCTTAATTTTAAAACATCTCTAGCATTAGATGAAACCCTAGTATTATCATGCCAATATTTTTTGATCAAATATTTAATTTCAACATTCAAATTCATATCAGACCTCGGTAGTCGACCACTGAAACTCCAACATTGATTGATAGGATCATTTTCTATACTTTCTCTTCTTTTTGTTGCTCCTAGCAATGTTTTAGGATGTATTTTTAAAACTTCACTAATGTTGCTTACCATTCTTTTATTCAAAGTTTCTTTATTAACTATAGCAGTTGTTATAGCTCTTCTTGCTACGTTTTTATGTTTAGATCGACTATTTTCCCAATAGATTGAATGGCACTAGCAACAGTAGACATAACATGTTTTAATGATTGATCTTTTCTTTTTGGTTTAACATAAAAGCCTAACCTTTTCATTACTTTCCTGATTTTTTGCATTCTCATCAATTGCATCATTAGTTAACATTGAAATGCAATTTTTTTACGATAAATGAATTTGGTGTATATTCTATTCACATGTGTTCTTATTTGCCTCCAAGAAATTTGACCAGGGAGATTATCGAAAAAAACACTTCCAATTTTCAAAAAAAGTATTTTCATTAAATTCAACATCACATCCTAGATTTTCATCTTCACCTTCATTTTCATCTTCATCTTCATTTTCATTTACATTTTCATCTTTATCTTCATTTTCATTTACATTTTCATCTTCATTTTCATTTTCATTTTCATCAAAAAAATAGGTTTTGTTTTCATTTTCAACAAAAGGATCATTCCCATTTTCATTTGCAACAAAAGATTTTTCTTTTTCATTTTCAACAAATTCTATAAAAGTTTCATCTCTTCTAATATCATCAATGTCAACATCATTAAGTTGAGCATCTTGTAAAACTTCTACATACAAATTTACCATTTCACTAACATGTGGATTTGAAGATGTACCTGGATTTGTGCATATTGAAACATTCTCCATAGCATTCAAAGAGAGATTTGAATACATAGTAGGACTTGTTTGTATAATCATATTCTTCTCCAAATTGACTCTTTGCAAATTAGATTCATCTACAATCATGGTATCCTCAATGTTTTCATCTTCAATAGTTGTGGAATTGGATGCTCCACCATCATTCATTGATTTAATTCCCATTCTTCTTTCTCTTTTTCTTTGCCTCTCCTTCTCTCTCTTTGCTTCAACTTCTTGAGGAGTCAATAGCTTCCTTCTCTTATCACGAGCTTTATCTCTCATGATTATAAAATTCTCAAGCATAAATGAATGTCAATAGTGAAATTCTTCAAAATATTCAATCCAAATTGGAGTTGAAGACCTATTAGGACAAAATTCTTCCTCTTGTGTTCCTCAAAACGAGTAGAAAACTAGCACAATTCCATTTTAAAAATTGTTTTCTTCATGCCTCCTTTAAGAAATTCAATCTATATTGTAAGTTGAAGACCTTTTGTTCCTCCAAACAAATTCAAAACTAACACAATTCCACTTCAAAAATGGTGTACATGATGCCTCATTTGAAAAATCAATCAAAAATCGAGTTCACCACCTATAAAGACAATAGCTCATGAAAAATAGCTTAATTTTACTACTCTCGGCCATACATGTGAAGTTGCAAACTTCACAGTAATTTTTGGTAGAAAATTTAAATAAAAGAAATGGGATACCGTATATAAAATGGGATCCCGCTTATCAAATCTAGGATCCCGTTCACTAATATTAAATGTGGGGACTGTTAGAAGGGAAACGGGATCCCGTTTCATTTCCAATGGTCCGAATATTAAATATTAGGGAACGAGATCCCAATTATAAAATGGGATCCCGCTTTTAATAAATGGGATCCTATTTTATAAAGCGGGATCCTGTTTTCAAAAATTTGAATTACTTTTAGCTTTGTGGTCGAGTTTCTGCCTTGGATTTTGGTTCGAGAAAAGCATTGGGAATCCAAACCTAGGCCTTCAACTTGGTTTGACTTGCAAGTTGAAGGTCCCAACAATGTCAGAGAAAAATACGGACTTTGGACATATGGTTGACGACTTTTTTTGCAAAATTTTTTAACGAAATTAAAACCCATTTTAGATGAGATAATGTAGATTCCAATATATAATTTTTTTTTCAATTGGATTATTTTTTCTATTTTTTAATTAATTTCTAATAAAATTGGTCCATAAACTTTAAATGTCAGAGTTTTTTACTATTTTAATAACTTTTGATCAACATAACATTTTGACGAACGAATTGCACGAGAACAAACTTCAAATAATTCTTTTCAATTTAAAAAAAAAAACAAAAAATGATAAGTTTAGGTCATCTTATGCATGGTACATGACGATTTTTCAAAACGACAAATATGCCTAATAAAAATTTAGCAATAAAAATATTCAAAAAAATTATAAAAAAATATTGAGAACAAGCTTCAGTGAGTCAAAAAAAAATTTCCAGAAGGATTTAGAAAAATACGATAATTTAAGTCAAAATATGGATGTTGTACATGTGCATGGTATGGTAAAAAAAAAGTGACTTTTAAACAGTGGTTTTTAGAAACGCCTATTGAAACTCAATTTGTACAATCTGGGTATTGAAATAAATTACATATTTGGAAACTAGACTCCGAGCACTACATTTTATAATTAGTGACTTTTTTAAAGATTACATCTCTAAGTGCTTCAAATTTTAAAGACAAATGTGTCAAATTCTGAAAATCAGGAAAAACACTTCCACTTTTTGACCAAAAAGTGGACTCAACTTCTTGCCAGCACCCATAAATGTAAAATTTCTTGATACAAACTATGATCAATTATTAATTATAAATAATAATTTCAACAATCCTTAAAATGGCAAGAACTAGAGCATCTCATGCTAATGCTACTCAAAACCAAAGGATGCATCCTAAAGAAGAATAGAAAGCACTAGAAAATAATAATGATATGAGAATTGAGCAATAATTAATCTAATAACTAAATAAAGAGACAAGATAAATGCTTTAGAATTAATAGTCAATAACCTTAGAACAAGGAAAATCAATTTAGAAAACATAGTGGAGCCAAATTTTGAAAATTTGGAAAATATTCCTAAAGAGGTTAATCCACTAGAAAATAAAGTGAAAGTTATTACATTTGGACAAGATTGGGAAATCATGGAACTATTAAAAGATTTGAAAAATATTATACCTGAAAAAGTTTGATAGAAAATAGTTGGGAGATGGAACCAAAAATGGATTAACTAAGATGGAGAAATACTTTGAGTTAAGTGATTACATTGAATCACTTAAAATATTGTGAAGTTCTTATCAATTAATAGGGGAAGCTTAAAAAAGGTGATTAAGCTTAAAAGAATAGAATTTGAATATACTTAGAAAGAGAATAGATCATTTGATTAGTTTATTCAACATTTATGAAAGAGATGGTTACCACAAATATTTGATGAGAAAATGAGACAATTTCATAAATTTCAATAAGGTTTTTTAATAGTGCAATAGTATTGGAACAAGTTTTCAAAATTATTAAAGTATATGCCAATGCATCAAAAGGATGAGAGGGTGCGAACACAAAATTTTTTGTTAGGGTTGAATGCTAATATTGGTGTAGAGATGGATATGCATGGTCCTAAAAATATGAATGAATTACTATAAAAATCTTTAAAAAAAGAAATAAAATTGCAAGCTCTTGTTAGAGCAAGACAATTTTTTAACAATAATATAAATAATTCTTTCAAAAGGAAAAGGGATTTTAGGGAAAATCAAAATTTCAAGAACCAAAGGAAGAACTCTTTAGAAATTAAACCACCTACAAATAAAAAATCAAGGAATATTTTGAAAGGAAGTAATTTTAAGAGTCACACAAGGACTCGAGCTCCTAGGATCACCCACAAAATCAAATATTGACCTTCCACAAGAGAGGCAAGAGAATAACTTGCTTGATAATGAAAGAAAATGATATTATGATCAAATGGATCAAAGATTAATAAATTATATATGAGACCTTGCTTTTATAAGCAAGTTGATAAAATAGGACGACATGATCTTATGACAAGTGTCAAAATCATATGACATGAGACACAAAGAGATAGGTATTAGGCATGTGCACCCCAAGTAAAATGGTGTGGTGAACCAATCAAGTAAAACACCTCATTCATGCCAACACCTCCCTAAGTGAAACATAGGAAATAATGGATGCATGCAAATGATGTAATGATGGATGATTATGGGTCCCATCAACAAGGCCATATTAGATACCTATGTACAAATGATCTCTCACAAATATAGTAGGGGGGAACCTGTAGGAAAAAACTCTCTCCAAAAAAGAGAATGCATAAAGAAGTGATGGAAGGAGGACTCAATATGACCCCCCAAGGACTACATCCAACACAAGTATACAATCGATAATTCCCCCATAGTAGAGAAAGAGAGACAATAGATCCTTGAGTAATAAAGTAGCTCTTGTATTGATGGTGAATAACTGAAGAAAAAAAGCACAATCCTTTATCTACAAACAAAATTCCTACCCTTGGGAAGAAATAGATCTGATGGTGTATGTAGAAGAAACTCCAACTCCAAGAAGAGATACGATGGAAGAAGTCTTAATATAGGTGTCTATGAAAATTGCTCAAATGTTCACATGTCAAAAGATCATGTTATGTCAATCTAGAATTTCATGAAGATTGTTGTATATCGAGTTGTAAAGACAAACATATAATGGAACGATAGTTGTGATATATAATTCTCATCAAATAGGAGATGGATGTTATTAAATAAATTATCCTCCAATGTGAGACTCCAAAAATAGGGATGAAATGTCTTATAGATTAGAATCCCATGTAACAGTATAAATAGAAGAAATGAATGTCATGTTGCATTGATTCAATAGGGTCCATGGATGTAGCAATACTAGTTTCATTAGGAGAAACAAGTGATGGATATGAGATCTTGATAAGAGAAGAAAAAGCAAGAAGAGAAATCTCTATGTTATTTGAAGATTCAAGACCTACAATATATTCAAGCTCCTCTAAAGTATCATTATCACAAGGTATATTATCTACAACATCAAGGGGAATGAGGTGATCTAAAGTAGAATTATTTGGGAATCAAGAGATGTGAGGGTCTCCAAAGATCTCCCCAATATTAATCCAAACTGTGTTAGGGAAATCAATGTCTGATACAACACACATAGTATCATGATCAATACTAGAACATTTATAAATATTGTAACATGATCAATATTACTTCCCCATACCAATTTTGATCTAGGTGTGTATGGAATATGTATGAATCCATGAATATAAGATAAAAGATTAAGCTGCTTGAGATGTGTCAAGATGCCATTTCATAAGACTCATAATTATCCTTATCTAGGATTACTATAGAAGGATGAATAAAAAAACTCATGTTACCTACTTAAACGATAAAATTATAGACCAATAATCCCAATGCATGTATGAATCAACTGAAATTAAGTCGTCTCTTGTAAATATAAATTTTTTTGGGGCTAAAATGTCTAAGTAATCAACCATTATACACATATAAAAAAAACTCAATAAAAGATACCTAGTATAGACTCTATAAAAAGTGCATGGATAGTTGTGTAGAGATCTATAAGACCTTTTCAAAACATATTCATTTGCTGAAAATGGAGATTCTAAGAGAAATTTATGAGCTCGAAAGCCAAACATTTAATTTATTCTTCAAAGACACTTGTAGTAAGATCTAGAAAATAATTGACACCATTTAAAGAGCCCAAAAATACCTTTCTAATGACTATAATAAATAAAAAATAACTTTATTTGGCATGCAAGATGGGGCCCTAACACTATTAGGGTAGTAGAATCGAGTGACCCTACTACATTATTGGTAAATCTAGTTGTGTTGTTTCATGTTGAGTGAAGCACAACTAAGTGGTTCCTTGATAGAGACTTTCATTTAATAGTGCTCCTAGTTGTTGTTGGCCCAATAATGTGCAAGGAAACAATGACTACACCATCTATTGGGCATAAGCCTTCACAAGTTGGGAAAAACTACCCACTACAACATTATGAATTGGGTTCTATTTTTTTAATTTTAAATAAAACAAATAAATTTATACCCTTGTTGAGGATGATGTCACCACTGTAGCTGCTAGCATAGACTAATGCTTGCAAACCATACATCTATGCTATAAATTATGCTAGTAAGTATTTTATACTTTGTTGATGATTGGTACTTGCATTATAATCTAACAAAACCATATGGTACATATCCATATAACTAGATATAGAATTATATTCTACTAAATTCTTTGAAGCTTAAAAAGTGGTTGAAACTTTTTAGAATTCAAAATATAGAGTGAACTATATATGAAATAGGGGTTTTGAGGCCTTCTAGACTCAATGATGAGGTTCCTTTTGCCCAAAAATATACCTAATAGAAGCTCATGCCTAAAGGGGCTTAGAAATATAAAATTGTGATACTATATAAGAGTCACACAAGGACTTAAGCTCGTAAGATCACCTCAAAAAATAGAGATTTTCCTTCCACAAGAGAGAGGTAAGAGGATAAATTACTTGATAATAAATGCAAAATGATATTATAATCAAATAGATCAAAGATTCATAAAGTTCATATGAGCCCTGGCTTATATAGGTAAGATAATAAGATAAGACAACATAAGATTATGAAAAATGTCTTAATCACGTGACATGAGACACAAAAGATAAGTGTCCTATGTGTACCCTGAGTAAACTTAAGTGGAATAGTGTGAATATTACCTAATTAGTGAACCAATTAGGTAAAACACCCTATTCACACCAATAATAATAATAATAATAATAATAGAAGATGTTCTAACAAGAATAATTTAAAACCAATATTTCCACCATACCATTCATAAAAAAACAAGTTTCTTCATCTAGGAGCTTTGTTAAGGGTGTGGGAGGATTCTTCTAAGAGGGGCTACTTGGTCCTTCATTTCTCTCTATATATTTGGGGGCTTCTATCTCTCTTTTTCTAAGGGTTTTCTTATCTAGAGGGTTTGTTTGTGCATGGGTAATTCATCAAGCTTCATTTGTCAAGATTCATCTTTTTCCCTGCCTAAGTTGTGTTTAAGGGAGGTTGTTAGAGTGGTTTTTATATTCTTTAATAGAATATTATATATCTATTTACACATTTATTTTAACTTGTTTAGTTATAGTGAATATCTTTAGAGTAACTCTCGCCTATTTTTGAGTAGGAGAACTTTTCTCATTATTTGGTCTTTTCCTCACTCTTTTCTCTATATATTTGTCCACTCCTCTAGTTTGTTATCCATTCATGCTTTTTGTGCTCTTGTGATGCTATTTTGATTTCATATAGTTGCTAGAATAGTTTTATTTGATATGTTTTAATTTCAATTTATTTTTTAATTTTAAAAAAATTGACTATTGTGCATAGTAAAAATGATATCATGTAGCTTTTTATTATAATTTTCAAAAGGGTTTGTTGACTATGAACCAATAGATAGAGATTATCATGATTTTCCATAATGATCAATGAACTTTGAGATTTAGCTTGACTATAGACCATGACACAAATGAACATTTTAGTTGGCTTTTCACATAGAAACCTTGACATGCAATGATCAAGGACAAAATGAATAGTCATAGTCATTGATTTTGCAACACGTGTCTTAATTCAAAACTTTGTTCATAATATAGCTAAGAGAATTAGAGAATATAATGAACATAACCAGATAATATAAAATAATTTATAAAAAAAAAACCTTTAAAATCATTATTTAAATAAAATATTTATATACTTTTAATAAAAATATATAAAATAAAAAATGAACTTTTTTAACAAATTATTAGACAATAGGCTATTCTATGTGGGGGAACCCCACTGACATCTCCTTTAGTCAGACGCCAGCGGAGAGATGAATGAATTACTGACTATATACTTTACAGCAACTGTGCACGCGGCTTTGGTTTTGTCTTCTGCTATATTTCTTCAATCGTATAAAATAAAATTCTCCTCCATCTAATCAACATCATTGTCTTACAACTGGCAGAAAAACTATTGTTCGCACTACACATCGGAGTTTTTTAATTACTTTTATGGACTGGTTTCTCTTCGCTTTTCCCATGGCCTTTGTGCTACTCCATTTCCTTTGGGGGATTCTTTGTGTCTTGTACTGCTCTAAAACTCCTACAAAATCTTTATATGCTTCCCTTGGCGGTGGGTGCAGGGTTCGAGCCCTTCAGAGAGCATGGAGGAGGAGGACGTGTACAAGAAGATGAAATCCCTGGAGAGACAGTTGGAGTTCATTGACATACAGGAGGAGAACTTGAAGGAAGAACAGAAGAATCTGAAGGGGGAGCTCCTGAGGGCACAGCAGGAGGTCAAGCAATAGATTTGTGAGGTGGTGGAACTACCGCTAACAAACCATGATCTTTATGAGCAGATCGGCATTGATCTTCCCCGTGGCGTGCTTCTCTACGGACCACCCAGGATCGGAAAGACCATGTTGGCCAAGGACGTTGCTCGCCACACCACTACTGCCTTCATTCGCGTTGTTGGCTCAGAGTTCGTGTAGAAGCACCTCGGAGAGGCGTGTTTGCCTTATTTCAGAAATATAAATTGGAAAACATAGAAATGCTATTAAAAAATTAGATGCGCCTTCGAGACACATGCCCTATCTATTTTTGAAAGAGAATATAGTCGGCAGTTTATTGCCAATCTTCCCCCATCTCGAAACATTGGAATTGAATTTGACATTATCAAACCCTACTTATCACATCAGGGTGAATTTGTGTGTATTCAATTCAAAATAAAATATGGGATTCAGAAACACTTGGGAAAGTATAACGTATGCCCCTTTACTTGTCTTGGGGGGAATAATTTTAACAGTAAATATTCACCATTGGGTTATTTTAATCAACTATTTAGTCCAAAATTTTCACTTTCGACTTAAAATGATATGTTCAAAACAGGGTAGATTATAGTGGTCAATCAAGAAAACAATTTCTTCAATTTCACTACAAAGGAGCCATCTATGATGTTGTAACTCTAATTTTTTGGTAGATAATCTTAGTAGCAAACATTTACCAATGGGTTATATTTACGTAGTCTTGATCCAATTCAGATTTGGCTTAAAATAAATTCAAAACAAGGTAGATTGTAGTGGTCAAAATTCAATTAAAATCAACCAAAAAAATTGTTTAAAGTCACTACAAATGAGTTGTCTATAATGATGCTACTCTAATTATTGGCTAGATAATTTTAGTGGCAAATATTCACTAATGGGATATTTTTATCAAGTTTGTGACTCAATTCATATTTGGCTTAAAATAATCTATTCAAAGCAGGGCAGATTACACTGGTCAAAACTCAGCTAGAATCAATTAATTTTTGTTGTTTAATAAACTCACTAAAAAGGAGTCATCTATTCTAAAATCTTAGATGGATAATTTTAATGGCAAATATTCATCAATGGATTGTTTTTACCAAGTTTGTGACCCAATTCATATTTGACACAGGGATAGAGGAAGTGGTTCTTATTCCTTTTTGATGGCCATATTTTTGTGTCACTATGGCAAGTGATTTTAATTCCTTCCTCAATTTTCACTTCAGTACTAGTTAACTTTCTTGTATTAGGATAAGTTTAAAACCAATCTTAATTCCTTGAGGAAACACACTTAAAGATTTAACAGTTTGGAAGAATCAACCATGGATGATTCAAGAATTATCTTAGATATAGAGGTCTAGGAAGAGGGATGGGTAGAGATAGGGAGAGGTATGTAGAGATAGAGA
Source organism: Sequoia sempervirens (assembly GCA_007258455.2). Classification (NCBI taxonomy): domain Eukaryota; kingdom Viridiplantae; phylum Streptophyta; class Pinopsida; order Cupressales; family Cupressaceae; genus Sequoia; species Sequoia sempervirens. Next base: position 440,308,736 of record VDFB02105785.1, on the reverse strand, counting down.
GGGAGAGAGAAAGATAGAGATGGATATGGAGATGAATATGGAGAGAGAGGGAGAGGGGGGGGATGGATTGAGATAGGGAGGGAGAGAGGAAGATAGAGATGGATATGGAGATGAAAATGGAGTGAGAGAGGAAGGGAGAGGGAGAGAGAGAGGGGGGAAGAGATGTAGAGGTAAGGAGATATAGATAAAGGGAGGGAGAGATATAAGGAGAAACATGAATAGATATAAGAGGAGAGAGATAGAGAGGAAAATGGAGATATAGATATAGAGGTCTAGGAAGAGGGAGAGGAGGAGAGAGGGATGGAGAGAGAGAAAGAGAGAGATGGAGATAGAGATAGAGATAAAGATGGAGAGGGAGATGGAAAGGGAAAGAGCCCTGGATAGAGAGAAATGAAAGATAAATATATGGAGGGAGAGGTAGATATAGGAAAGAGGGAGAGGGATGGAGAGAGAGAAAGAGAGAGAGATGGAGATAGAGATAGAGATAAAGATGGAGAGGGAGATGGAAAGGGAAAGAGACCTGGATAGAGAGAAATGAAAGATAAATATATGGAGAGAGAGAAAGAAATGGAAAGATAAATATATGGAGGGAGAGGGAGAGATAAGAAAGAGGGAGAGGGATAAATAGAGATAGAAAGAGGGAGAAAGAAAGAGAGGGAGAGTTAGAGTGATATAAATATAAATATAGAGATAGAAAGTGATATATAGATGTAGAAGTGGGAGGGGTATAGGGGTAGAGAGAGATGGAGAGATAAGGAGATAGAGATAAGGGAGATGGATAAAGATACAAATAAATAAAGAAATGAATAAAACCGTAACTTTGTATGTGAGAATGCACTACAAATAGCAATTGGCACGAACTTGGAATCAACAAGGCTGCTAACTCCTCCCGGTATTTCAGAGCTTGGTCATAGTGTTCAACGGAAGAGATGATATAGAAGTTACCTGAACAAGTATATGGTCTTCAGATTTAGGCCTTGACGAGAGTATGTACAGATCTTACAATCAGCCTATCGGCATAAGCATTGCACCTCATTGGTGCAAGTGCTAGTTTACTTATTTTTGTCAATAGTGACATAATAGATGATTAAGTTGTTAAGATGTTGTTCTTCCCATCAAAGATCAAACTCCACTTAATATTATTATTGAATATTTAAATTGAAGATAAGATCCTCTATTTATAACTTCCAATAATTATTTCCTCTACGATGACCCCAGTCTCTGACTCTCCGCATTTGAAAAGACTGCTTCTGCGCGTCAAGGCCGAGCTTGGCGTCCAAATAGACTTGAATGTGATTGTTGTCAGCGTAATAAATGAGGATGACTTGAATCCATTAATCCAAAAGGCCTGGACGCTCTAGAACAATACTGTCGCAAATTCCCATGACATATCCTTATTTGCAAAAGCCACAGCTTTTGTTTATCTCGAGGATGAGACGCCATTACAGGCTATGAGTGTGCAGTCGTTTCCAAGGGAATGATGGCATCACCATTAGCTACATTGATATCTATTCAGTAAAAGACAATTAGTTTTTAAGAAGTGACAGGGTGTTCATACACGGCAGGTTTTGACTTCAAATATTACCATAAATGTGTAGTAAGATGTTTTTTCTTAAATTAGCTAGAGAGGGGGCAGGGTCTAATAGATAGGATGGTACCCTACACTAGTAGACCTTAATTCTTAGGGTCTAATAGCTATTAGGATGGTGCCCTACAATAGTAATTCTTAGGGTCTAATAGCTACTAGGATTGTACCCTACAATAGAAGATCTTAATTCTTGCAGAAAATAATGTGACTTCTTATTCAAAAAGAGTTATAGTCAATTGACAAAGTTTGTGGTGGAGAAAGCTAAATTTTTATAAAAGAAATTTGTTTGTTTTGGAAATTGATTGTACATTTGAAGAAAATCTATAATTTATGGAAATGGAAGAAAATAAATGTGGTATAGTTTGATATTTAGCTAAGATTTAGAGGTTTCAGCGGGTAAAATCTTATTAATATATTATTAATTTTAGTAAGTAGTTATAACATTTAATAAATGTAAATTAAATTTATTGTGATTATCATTTCAATTATAATAGATTGTGGAAATATGGAAATATCACGACTCTAATTATCAGTCCTTATCCATAACAAAGATACTACAGTAATCAATTCAATCAAGTAATTGGAATGAATCATAAATTAGTTAGATAATAGTATTTTTTTTTATTGTTTTCTAAAATTATAATAGTTTATATAAATATCTTCTAATATTTAATACAAAATTTACTACTTATCTCAAACATTATTGATTAGATCATTCAAGATCTTATTAAAAGATTCACATAAATCTATGCAAATATATATTTTTTAATGACTCTTATAAATGCAAATATTAATAACTCTTATAAATGCATGTCTCATTGAATTGACAATTAGAAAGAATATATTGGCGATTGATTAGACAAGGATTTGTAGTGTCAAATCTTTATTTGAGCTATATTGATGTGATACATATATATATTTTTTAATGAGCTATTAATAACTCTAAATGCATGTCTCATTGAATTGACAATTAGAAATAATATATTGGATTTGTAGTGTCAAATCTTTATTTGAGCTATCTTGATGTAATACATGCCACTTTAGGATAAAAGTTACACTTGTTTGTGTCATTAACTACTACTTGTTTTCATCTTTGAGCACTTGTGTTGAGATATGCTTTCATGCATGAAGTTGGATCTATAAATTGTATATTATGTACAACATGGTTGTATTCTTTAGTATATTTTTATTTTCTTTTAATGAAAGAGATGCTTTTTATTTTAATTAAGATATGATGTGAAACTTCACTTCCATTTGAAAACAACACCATGGTTGTATTCTTTTAGTTTATGTTCATTTTATTTTAATAAAAGATATATTTTTTACTTTAATTAGGACATGATGTGAAATTTGACTTCCATCTAAAAACAACACCATGGTTGTACTCTTTTAGTTTATTTTCATTTTATTTTAATAAAAGATATGTTTTTAACTTTAATTAGGACATGATGTGAAATTTCACTTCTATTTGAAAACAACAATAAATAAATATGAATGGACATAGAGATTGTCATGGTGTGAATGCTCTGTATGAAATGTGCATACTAAATGTAGAATTAAATGATAGAATTATGCATAAGATCATATTCCTAGTTGTGCTTCCATTAGATAAAATTGAATGTAACTTGAATCATAACATAATAATGAAGCTCTCTTACCAACACCTTCTTGATGCAATGGACATGCTTAAGATTTATTGACAAAGATGATGAATTTTTTTTCTCAATAATTTCAGCAACTTAAAAGCTTGTTTCAACCCCTTTCCTCTTGTTAGAAAAAGGCTTAAGGAAGGACCTGCATTTATAGATTTGATGAGGATGAATGGAGGGTTGAGATTGTTTTGGGATGGACGGCTAGGATTGTATAAGAGGGATTTTTAATTTGAATTTGAGAGGGAGGAGAGAATTAAATGTGGGTCTAGTTAGTGTATGGAGGGTTGAGATTGATTAGATTGAGTGGATGGTTAAGATTGAAAGTTGATTTAGAATTAGATTGAAGATAGTTGGAGATGAATGAATGAAATTTTTTCTTTACTTACTAGGTTCCCTTGGCCAATCTATTGATCCATATCTTAGTTTTCTACTAACATATTTGGTTCCAAGTTATAATAATTCATTTTTTATCATTGAGATCATCTTATTTCCTAAACTAACATCTTTTATCTTTGTTTAAAGTGATTTATACTTATTACAAAATGAAAATATAATACATATTATTATTTGTATATTTTATTCAAAAGAGAAACTACAACATTGTAATTTGGTTAAATTTGTATACTCATTTTATTTCTCATTTAATTTTGTGTCTATTTTAAAGAAATTTATTTATATATGTACATGGTGATTTTTGTTAATGACATCATTAGAATTATATTAATTTTGCATCTCTAGCATTCATGTCATCTTAGATTTTTCCACTTTCTTTCCAAAATTTTAAATTTTAAATTCTATTGATTACCTTTGTTTATCTTTCTTTACTAGATCCAATTAAACAAATGTTTGTGTGATGTAATATTATGTGATATTATTTAAAAATGTATAATTATATTCATTTTATAACATGTTACCCTAATTAAATACACTTACCAGGTTTTCTAATACACAGTTATTAGTATATAATCTTGGTTGATTTGTACGTGTTTATATATTTTTATTGAATTAACTTAGATGACACTTAAAGAATGTTTTTTCCTTTACTAATATAAAATGGTATTCTATTAATGCATGCAAAATTCTTCATTTAAAAAAAAAACAAATTTTAAAATAGATAACAGGCTCAAGAATATAACTAGTAGTTTTATTGGTATCTATTAAAGTAAGGTACTCTTGTACAATCAAAATTATAAAGTTCCTTTAACTACTTATTACAAAGAGACATGAAATTTCCATAAACAATATTATTAGCTTGTTGATTTTGAGATTTGATTATGTATATTTTTCTCCATTAATCAAATCTAAAAATTAACAATACTTATCACTATCTATACTTTCTAAGAAATTATATGGTATATATTTTTTCAAACATGCAAACCTTTCAATTAGAAATATTCAAAAAAAAATTATTATTCACATTTTTATATTTCACCTACAATTGTAATCTTCTTGTTACTCAAGACATTTGATAATGAGCTTTGTGAAAAACATTCATAAATCAACTAGTTTGTTTGTAGTATGATAGGGCTAGAAAATTATTTTAGGACATACATCTTAAGATTTAACTAGTTTAAAGAGGTGGATGGAAGGGTAGGTGTGTGTGACTAAGTTGACAGGGCATGAGATGATTTTGTATTAAAATATTTAAGTTGTCTATGCATAATTACTATAAAGTGCATTGATTATGTCATTAAAGAGCATCTAATTTCTATTTCAAATGTATTTTCAACTAACATATCATCAAGAAGAATTAGATGTAATGTGGTCAAGCATATTATGTATTCAAATAACATGTTGCATGGAATTCACAAAATTCTAGGCAAGCTTTTGAACATATAATAATTCATATTTATAATAGCAAATAATCAACCTACAAAGTCACTATTTTGAGGAATCACTTGGTCAATAACTAATAGTTTAGTCATTATTATAATTCTCATTTGCAATAGTAAATAATCAATTTGTAAAGGTGTTCTATTAGGAAATTGCTTGATCATTGATCATTAATAATTACTTTATTATGTTGATAATATGAAGCTACAAGTAAAATATTACCCACTATGTAAAATACTTATTTATTTTAGTTTAAAACTAGGCAATGAACATTAGTCATTCTAATTGAAAAAGATTAATATAATCTTTCAATGACCAAAGTAATTCATATCAATGGAGGGAGGGAGAGTCATTCTAATTGAAGAAGATTAATATAATATTTCAATAATTAGAGTAATTCATATGCAAAGAGAGAGTTTGTGGATTTTGATTGTTGAGATTTGTCATAATATAATATTGAAGTGTTCAAAAATAATTGTTGAGCTTTTATTATTAATGCTTGTTATGACATGATACAATATTATTCAAAAATATTTATTTATATCTTTTCAAACTTAACATAATTTCAGTTTAAAAATCTTATAAACAATTGTTAAACTTTTTCTTTCCATAACATGATATTATATTATCAAAAACTATTATTTATCTCTTTCAAATTTAACTAAAATTTCAAAAAAAAAATCTTAGTTTTTTTTATTAAACCAGAGACCCTGGGCAATTGGAGAGTTGATTCATTACTCTATATACATATGCGATGCACATTTAATAGGGTAGATACATGTTGTGGAGGTTAAACTGCCATTTGATGAACACTCCAAACTTCCAGAAAAGTATACAGAGATGGAGAAAAGTACGAAGTCTATGTTCAGCCTTCAGTCGCAAAGTCTGTTTTCAATTTCACTCTTTCAATTGGAGAATAGAATAGAAGATTTTTAATGTGTAGGATATCAAAGAAGGTTTATAAGATAGTAGTTTTAGTTGTTTTGTTCTATGAAGTGTTGATTTTCTGTTATTCAATTTAACAACGAATTCTTATGTTTTCTTCATTCGTGAAAAGATGTTCCTGCTAAATTATTTTTATGTTTTCTTCATCCGTGAAGAGATGTTCTTGCTAAATAATTCATGCACTTGGTTGGGATGCCTTTGTATGCACCGCAATCTTGAATAAAGTATTTTTCTATTTCCACTATCTCTATTGTGCATAATACACAAACCCTCTCTACCTCAACATCCTTTTAAGATTTTCCACTATGTGATTCACACCAAGGACAATGCGAGTTAGTCCGCAACTAGACAATGAGAATATTTGATTTCTATGTGATATTGACCTCTAAATAGAGATTTTGTTGATAACTTGATGTGAGATTAAATCCATTGAAGTAATATTTTTGGTTTCTTCATGAAGTATTTTCTTAAAGAGTCCAAAAATGGAGTCACAGTGGAAGAAAATTTTTTTTGGAAGCTTAATTAGTATTTTGCTAGTCCTTGACCAACGTTTGGTTATTTTTTTTATTTATATGTGAAAAAATTATTGATAATATTTAATATAAATATATTGCAAGACTAAATATTATAATCACAAGTACTATACCAACAATTGAACCACACCCAACCCATCTCTTCTACTATATGCATCTTTATATTTAGAAAAATAATGTTCAAGAATTGTGAACAAACAAGTTTAGCCTATTGCTTTAGCATATGTGTGTAAAAGAAAATTATGATTATTAGTCGTTATCAATGAAGGAATCACAAAGATCAATATAGATGAATAAGTCCTTTTCAATATATTATAATGATCAAATTGCTCTTAAATTTTTTTAAATATATTTTGTAAACTATTTTTTGTAAACTATTTTAATGTTTCTTAAAGATTTCAAATGGTTTCAATTTTTATTTTTTAAAGTTGTCTATCAAATATGTTTGAAGTTTTTAATTTCAGTATTTATTATGAATGTATTAATTTATTATTTGGAATATATGAAGTATTTGTTATTAAAAATAAATGATTTATTTTAAAATATATATTTTTAATATTATATTTTATAATTAAATGTATATCAATATAGTTTTTTTATGTTCTTTTTATTGAAATAGTGATAATTTAAAATTTATTATATAATTTCATTAAATTTTTTTTATTTTTAGATTTTTTTTTTTAGACTGCAGGAATTAGGTAGCACGACCCCATATAAACTGCAGTGCGCCTGGTAAACTTTTTAACGTGACCGGCGACGCTGGCGCAACACGCCCTCCGATACCACGAGGGTGGGGAGACTAGACCTCGTGACCAACCTCCTGCAACAGCAAAGATTTAGTTGTTTTATTTTTAGTTATGTTTGTTATATTCTTCATATTTGTTATATCATGACTAAAATTTTAAATTAAGATGTGTTGTAAAATTAATGACCATGATTATTTATAGTGTCCTTGATCATTGTGTCAATGTTTCTATGAGAAAAAATAATCTTCATCATGTTCATTCATATTATGATCTATATTAAAATTAATTGAATCCCATAGTTTATTGCTCATAATAGAAAATTATAATAATGGGAGAGTGTTCATAGTTTAAATTTCTCAAAGTTCTCTACCTAAGGGTTCATAGTCAACAAACCTTTTTAAAATTCAAAATAAAACATGTGTAGGATGACATTATTATATGCACAGTAGTCAATTTTTATTACCACGAAAGCCTTTTATTCTATTTTATACTCTTGTTGACAATCGACCATTCAAATAAATAGCCCAAGATCAATAAATAAGGCATCACTACTTAGAATAGTTGTGCAAAGTTTAATAAGGTCATTTTGTTCTAGTGTTGACACATGAATCCAAGGTAATGTAACTGCCCTCAATTAAAACTATAAGCATACACAAATACAATAGAAATATTTCATAGTCAATAATTCCAAGCCTACATGTAAATGATTTATTGGTTCATTGTATTTAACCCTATTTTATATTTCCATCTCATCATCCAATGAATCGCAACATGAATTAACTTAATTCAATGCTTATTCGCACCCATATCATTGATGTTATACAATTTAGAAAAAATATTGTTAGATCAAATAGTAGACATGGATCAATACATTAGAGAAGTTGTAAATCATTTAATATTAGTGAACTTCATCTTACTAATGACAACTAGCCCTAAAAAAATATAAATTTCTCAATACTTATATTGCATGTTTAATAACACAACTAAAATCTAGTTAATTATCACATGATAATGAAGTTAAATAGTCAATAATGAAATTCTTATAATAAAGCCTCTTGACTCAATTAAACTTAAGTAGAGAACAATCAACAATCATGATCAGTTTTATTTTAGATGTATGGTAATCATATGCCAATTAACGTACAAAGTCTATAGTTTTTGAGTTGCCTATTGAGGTGAGGACAATGTTATTATGACATGTAGAAATCCTCTCATAACATTATATTTATGAGGTCAATAGGCTATTAATGGGGATAAAATTTTTTGGCACAGGTGGTTCCTATAGACTAGTTAACAAGTTGTTCGTTAACTTTGTATTATAAAGGAAAAATTAAGAGTTGAATGTACAAGAATCATTAGTCAATGTCAAAATACAAATGTTAGCAAGTTATAGACAGTGTGATGTAATAGATATGCAATATGAAGAATTTTACAAGGTTATTCATGCATTATGTACCCTAGTCTTTATATTTTGATATTGATGACTCTCACATTTCAATTGAGTTTCTCTACCAACTCAAATGATTATCATAATATCAATTTTAATAAAACTTGTGGATTCAAGTCTCATGATTTATTAGAGAATGATGTTTACATTGTTTATTAAAAAACTTTTCATTTTGATGGTGGTCTTGATCCTAATGTTGAATATAATAGTGTTGTACTAGAATATGAATATTTCACATGGGACCTATATTATAGAATAAAAAAGAAGGAGTTTATATGTGTCAATCATCCTAAATATCAACATGATATCTCTTTCTAGGAATATGATAGAGTATGAACCTTTCCATATTGATTTTATGTAGGAATATTTATGTTCAAATCAAATTTGTAATCAAGTATTCTTTTGTGAACTTTGTGAGTTTGAGGCTTTCAAAATTTTTATCTTGATATGCCTAAGAATATTTTTACTAGGATGACATTGATGATGTAGATTATTCAAGGTATTTCATTATCTTATATATGAAGATATGTCTGCTATAATTTATAATCATAATTTACACTATACAAATTTAGAGGACAAGTATGATCATGACATGGTTTCTTGTGTTTCCCATGTGTTGCATAAGTTATTTAATCTAGATCAAAAGTGCATGCTTTAATTTTTCTTCCTTCTATTATGGAAATAAGTTCAAGTAATTATGATAATGTCCTTGTCCTAGTCATTACACTCACATTCATGCTTTACACTTAATAATGTACCCTCTTTTTATTATTTTTTCTCGCTATTTGTTGTTTAAACTATACATCATGGTTTCATAGTGGAAATGGATCCATGTTACATTAAAATTTATGTCCATATTATACATTCAAGTTAAAGATCTTATAATTTAGTTCACACTTTATATTTCACAAATTAAAATAAAGGATGGGCTAATTATTTTAAAATGTCTCAAAGTTCTCTACATTTTATGACATATAAGTTCATGGTCAAAACCTCCTTCATGTAATTCATTAGAAAAAATAAGTGTGGGCTCTCTAAAATACATAAAAAATATTGCAACTATCTTCCTAGAATAAGCCCACCTATCAAATTCAATACTACAAAAACAATTTATTTTATTTGATGTTCCCATCAAAAATTGATAGTTCAACAAAGGCATATGATATTTAATGGTAGAGGCTTCAATGCTTTAAACAACATGCATGATTTTTTAGTCATTCAAATCCTATAGTGACACATGTTGGAGTTGAATCGTCAACCCTATAGCTCCAAATGTCATCTACAATCAAACACCTACCACATGGAAGAGATAAAAATTAATAGAAATGTATAAAAGCCTAAGAGTCTCTTGATGCAAGAAAATGCATGAGTTATGAATTAATAATATAATAATGATTAATTACCCTTAATAAAGGATAAAAAATCGTAGATGAAACTATGGGTGAGGATCTAGAATTGGTTCATGACACGTGTCCTCATCCTATGGCTTGAGACAAAAAATATATGACCTAAGTAAGCTTAAGCATGCTAGCATTAAGGGGATCTAATTGTTAAATAATTAATTAGGGAAATAAAATTTCTCTAACCCCCCCTCTTAAATGAAACTTAGGGATAATTTAAAACCTTTATATAAAAGTACATAAAAAGAAAAGAAAAAAGGTCTTGATAACTAGTCTTGATAAGGTACCCATGTATAAATGAAAATTTATCTCATGTCACAATTGGAGAAAAAGAGAAAACCTCATGGGAAAAACTCCTCTCTAAAAGAGAGAAAGATATGAATGTTAGAATTGTGAAAAACAAGAGCCACAAGATCAAACAGCGAACACAGACACCTTCCACACAAGAGATTAGCAAATAATATGTGCAATATTTCTCAACAAGAAAATCTACATAAAGAACCTCAAGATTCTTCAAGAAAATAAGAGTCCTCAAAGGTTGAGAGTTTGAGAGAATAGAAGAGAAAATCTCCAGAGCTAATACAATGAGGGTTGAGTTCTATATAGGAGCAACCCTAAATGGTAAAGGGATTATATTAGGAAAAGTGTCAACATCACATGGATGAGACAGGATCATCTAATAATAGCTCACTTTAGTTAACATAGAAAATCACTTAGTTAACTTAATAGAGAACTCCTAAGTTTAGCTTAAGTGCATGAGAATGAATTAGACATAATCAATTAAAGAGATTAATTATTAGCTAATGCATGATTACTCTAACACCCCCCTTAAGATGAACTTAGGGATTAGCTAAAAAACCTAAAAAGAAAATGCATGATGGATCTCGATAAACAAGGCCTGGTGAGGTACCCATGTACAAACAAAAGATCTCTCAAAACTGGAGAAAAGGAGAAAACCATGTGAAGTGGGAGAAAACTCCTCTCCAAAAGAGAGAAAGGAAAATGAAGGATTGGAAAACCTCCAAATTAAGTTGTGAAGAAATGAGAAGCCTCCAACTGAAACAATATCCCGAAAAAGAGAGGAACATGTAGAACATCATTGAAGCACAAAGAATTTGTAGACTACTATCGAATGATGACTAATATAGTGCTAAAATGAAGAACCTCCTATGAAACAAATGATGATTAGGATTAAGATAACAAGAATCTAAGTATCCTCAATGACACTACTTGAATTAGATGGAAAAAGAAGGAAAACATCTAGAAATCGAAGATACAAATGTCAAGATCACGGAGACTATAATTTGCATGAGTTCCCCCAACAATACTACTTGAATCAGATGGAAAACAAAGGAAAACATATAGAATTTGAAGATACAAGTGGTGCATAGATCTGTATGAGTGACCCCAATGACACTACTCAACATGCAAAATGCAAGTCACAAATATAGGTACCAATAATCTAAAGAACACTGATCATGAGAGAGACAATAATTTGCATGAGTGTCCCCAATGACACTATTTGAATTAGATGGAAAACAAAGGAAAACATATGGAACTCGAAGATACAAATGGCACATGAAACTATATGAGTGACCCCAACGAAACTACTCAACATGCAAGATGTAAGTTGAAAATACAAGTACTAGTAGTCATTGATCAAATGAGAATGGAATGTCACCTCCAAAAATAGGAATTTAAGAATGTCCATATGGAAAAATGCTCCAACTCACTAAAATGCATGTAACCAACCATTGTTGTACGCTGCATCTAAAAGTACATAGGAACAAGAACTAGATACATAGATCACTCCAATGCAAAACCAAGGAAGCATTAACACCAACAGTAGAAACCCCCCATAATACTAAAAACGGATCTAGCCAAGACAAGTACACCTAAAACTATGTGAAACCAAGAAGTGCATGTAAGAGAAACAACCTATAAATAAAAGGGTGTGCAAACTAGGGCACGCATGCATGAGGCAAGAATCATTGGGATTCACTATTGTTGTGGAAGGGACACTCACTTGAAAAAGGTGTGATGGAAAACCAAAGGCAAACATCAACCCCCCCATGGAACTTTATATCATAGTACGATTACAAAAGGCACAATAGGATGTACAAAATCTCCAAAAATTATACACCAAAATGGCACTTTATCTTAGTGCATCTACATAATGAATGTGTATGAAAAAGATATCTATAATGCTTAAATAAGAAAAAAATACTAGAAATACATATAAAATAGCCAAAAATGAGATCCCATGCAAACAAAAAGTTTCCATGAGCTAAGACATCCATAATTCACCAAAATATGAAAAAAAATGAATAAAATGTACCTAGAGAAAAATCTAGAAAAAGTGCATGGATGGATGTGAGGAACTCTAAAAGATGGTTACAATGCCACTAAAATCATAAAACCTAGAGAAACTAGTTAAAGTTTATGAGATCCAGCCTAAAAACAACACCTCTAACTTCAACAAGTTGTAGAATACACCAACAACAAAATCAATTGATGAGACCCACACCACTGGAAAGTTAGTGGAACTAGCTTTCTGATGATATCTTGTTTACCAAAAAACATTGTATGCCTAAGTTACAACCAAAAGAAAAAAAATTATCCTTGGAGGCCAAAGAGGGGGACTTGGGGCCCTTGTCAGCATCTGTATCATTGATGTTAGCGATATATTTTTTTGAATATTCCTTACACCCGGAAAAAATTGGCGACCTAAAAAAAATGTTTTTAGAATATTCCTTGATAGAACAAAATATTCTTTGTCGTTGTGGGAAAGATGCTGCTAGAAAAAAAAATGTCATCGGGATTGGAAAAACATGGTTGTCAAAAATTTGAGTAGTCCCTGGTATTTTTGGGTTGCTGAAAAATGAAAAACACCATTTAGGAGAAAAATTGAAATTGTCGGTATAAAGTCCAGCAGGAAAAATTAATAGGTGATGTCCAATGGGTCGACTAGTGGTGAGGTATAAATAACCTCATGATTATAATAAGCTAAATACTTGTAAGAGAGGGGAACCACCAAGTGTAAGGCCCCAGGTCACGGAGGGCCAAGATGCGGAAGGCTACCTTAACTTACCTCAGTTTAATGAGGAGTTAGGATATGCGAGACGAGAATGATGAGGACTATGAGGTGCTTCAACCACTCTATAAACTTGAAATAAAAAATGGAGCCAAGCGAGCCAGTTTTCATGTTCAACACTATGCCTTAGGAAGCTCTTTGCCCGAGGACAAAAGTGTAGTCCTTGGACGACAATGCAACGTGTTGGCATCTCTAAAGTGTGTTGCAATCCATATGACCAAACAACTGAAGAGACAAGATCAAACCTAATAAAATAGGATAATGACCCAGCTAACTACTACTAAAGGGAAAGAATAATGTGATTAAGTAAATGAAATACTCTTTAATGTGATAAAGCAAAAAAACAAGAGTTACGGTGGCAAGAAGGATCTCACAAAGAAACTTGTTCGCCAGCTAGCTCCTCGAAAGCACATTCACCTACACACAAAGAGAAGGAAAATGTTGGGTGGCTGTATAGGGGCCTACCTCAGTTAGACCCCCGTTTAGGTGTTTCCACCTCCACAGACAACCAAGAAAGTAAAACAAAGAAAACAAAGCAATAAAGAGCACTAAAACACTGCAAAATAGTAAGTGTGCTTACCCAACCAAGTGATAGAGGATAGGAAAGGGAAGCTTACCACCTCCACCAAGAACACTCAAGGCTTCTTGGGGGAGAAAATGAGAGTACTCAAGCCTCTGCTACAATGGTGTTCATCCCCAACTTGCTCTATTGAAGTGATGGAGTGATGTATTTGCTACAATGAAGTGCAAAAGTGTTGCTAGAATGCTTGAGAGTGAGTGTAAGAGTGTGAAATTGAATGCTTGAAGTTGTGAAGAAGATCAACTAAATTCTTAGAGGATTGTAGAAGATTAAAAGCTTGTTGAAAGATTGAATATGAAGGAGAGATGAAGAAAAATGACCATATTCAGTTCGGTTGGTTGAAGAGGGCATTACAACTTGACTCCCAATGAGAAGTGTAATGCCTTTGCATTTTTGGCTGCAAGAATCTTCCAGGGACGTAAGCACGCCATGTGGGCATCCTTGATAGAAACACCTCCATTGAAGCTCAAAACAAGTGCCAAGTGGGATGCAAGCAACAGGCTTATGTGTAATTATTCCTCTGAACTTGGGTTTCTAAAGTGGAGAAGGCAAAAAGGGGAATTTGCATGGGGGGTGCAAATTCACTCCTATACATTTTTCCCCCACTTTAGCAAGCATGAGTATTGATGAGTGCTCGGTAAAGTAGATCAAGGAAAGAGTAAGGTTAGAAATGTATACCTGAACCATCGACTTGGAAAACCTAAAGGTGCAAGGAAAGTGAAGGACTTCATAGCTTCTCACAACTATGAAGTTGAAGAAATAAAGAGTCTTTTAGGTCTGTAGACCTGCAAGGAGGCAACCCCCAAGATCTCTCGCATGAAGGAATCTTCATGAAGCAAGCGCCTTACAGGCTTGTAGACCTCCAATGAAGGTGTCCCCCAAGAACTCTAGCATGGAGGAAACCCTAAGGAAGCGCCCTACAAGCTCTCATGCCTGCAGGGAGGTATCCCCCAAGATCTCTCGCATGGAGGAAACCTAAGAAAGCAGACTCCACAAAGTTAGAAGGAAAACAAGTAGGTGAGTAAGCAGATCGTCATGTAGACCATTGATAATTTAGAAGTCTTTCAAAGGGGTCCCTCAAGAACTCTTCAAAGAAGAGGGGTCCACTCAAGGCATGCACTATTTGAAAAGTGAGGTCTAATCAGGTTGCCCCCAGGCTAGACGCGAATGATTTCACTCAAGATAAAAAATTTCAAATGGGGTCCCTTAGGAACTCGTCGTGAAGAAGGGGGTCCACTCAAGGGATGCACAATTAGAAAGCAAATGTTTTCTTTCTCAGAGCGATCCATCATCAAGGTTCCTTTTGAAAGATGTTCACTTCATCAAGGAATTCGAAAGGAGGGATATGCCCCCATGCGATGGGAAGGTCAAAGTTGTTCCCACTTCAGAGGAAGGTTTTCAAGTCCTTTACAAACACATGGTGAAGGAAACATGTTCCATTAGGGTTCCAAGTTGTGAATGTGATTTTGAAGAAAGGTTTGTGAGGATTTTCGAGAAAAGATTCATTGGCAATGAATGTATTTTCTAAAAATTGAAATGTTGAAGAAAAGCATTGTCACACATGAGAGGGACAACTCAAGAAAAGAAGAGAGAAAGATAAAGAGAAAGAAAAAGAGAGAAGAAAACACGAACAAAGGGCATAGGGGGATCTAGTATAGTGGGGTCAAATCTGTTCAAGCTCATATGAATAATAGGTAACCACGGTGCAAGGTGAAATATCATCAATCCCCAACCATATCAAGAAGAATGCATGAAAAACAAAGTAAAATAAAAAATTGGGTCAACATAGAAGGGAAACCTAAATGCTCCCAACACTTTGCATCATCCCCAATTTATCAAGAATCAAGCACAAACATGGAATAATGATGATAAAAATAGAAGAAGGTTCATGACACAAAAAACCACGCCTATATCCAAGCACCAAAAAGGGTGATGAGGGTCATCCAGGCACACATAGTATGATCATGGGGGAACACATCACAAAACACACACACACACAAAAGATCAAGAAGAGGTCTCCTCCTAATACTTATTGACCAAGAGGTCATCTACTTCCCACTCTAGGTCATCGTAGGGGGAAGGAGGATAAGCTTGCAGTGGTGGGATGTTAAGAGGAGGAGCATCTAGCCCTCCCGCAACAAGGGCTAAGGAAGAAGGCCCCTCGAGGTCCTCTCCATCGAGCTCTTGTGGAGCTAAGGTCAACAACTTCACGAAGATTGTTGACAAGGTTGGGACTTCATCCACAAAGTTAAACATACACCATAGGAGTGTCGTGTCCAACTTCAGTGGACGGGGCAGGTTGTGCTTGAGATTCACTACTAGGCTCATCGAATGACTTGAGAGAGGTGACAAACTCAGGGGAAGCTGGGACTGGTTTTGTCACCAAGACAAAACAAGTCAATGCGGGGCCACCTTGTGGAGAAGGCGGGCTCCTCTTACATCCTTCACTGCTAGAAGGACCACACTCCACCTTTTTCTTTGTTGGAGGAGATGAACTCCCCACAAACGAGGTTAGAATTGCAATGGATACAATCGAAGTATTAATCATATCCACGGGCTCTGGGAAAGGTTGGATATCTAGAATATACATCAGCAAAGATGCCTCCACTAAAGGAGTGATGAAAACCTGTACCCCCTTGGGGTTAAGCGCATTCATACTCGCCACAAAATCCGGAAGCAGTTCAAGACTAGATTGAAGAGAAGGAGAAGGAAGGGAAGAGGGTGACATTGTAGGAGGTCCTAAAGCAAGGGTGGTCACTTCTTCCTCCTTCCTTTGCAAGGCATCCTGCTCAGCCAAGAGAGCCTTTTGTCGATACTTGCGCGTGAGGTTCTATGACTCTTTGAGCTAGAGGTTGGAGGTTGTGAAGGAACATAAGACTCCTGCTCAACCATGGGAATTCCCACTACAACTATTTCCAACAGAGGAATGGATTCCTGAACAGGAGCAGGAGGAATAGGTTGAGGACCAATAGGGGGAGTTGGCTCAAGAGCCTCAACAGTGAGCCTCTTCCCGTTCGCTACCTTAGGAGAAGGAGTGGTAGGAGGTCGCAAATTGAATTCCCTTCAGGAACCTTTCTTTCTATCATAAAAGTAGTACCATATTCCAGGGTATTCATTAGGGAGTTCTGCGATCCTAAGCTTAGGCCTACGCCAAGGAGGAATCATTAGACTCAACGGATAGTCGTTGGGTTGACTCATCCAATACTCTTCCCAAGAAAGGGGAGAGGACAAGGCAATCTGGGAGAAGGAAACCTTTCTTTACCTTTACAGAGAGGAGAGGGAGCCGACGTGGACTTCTCTTTTCCTTTTTGGGAAGGGAGAGCAGTCGATATAGGCTTCTCCTCCTCTCGGGAAGAGGAGGCAACTGATTGTTTTATTACGAGAAGGGTTAGTTTCGGCTATCCTTGGCCCCCAGTTTTATACTTCACATAATTCTTGTAAATTAGGTTTGTTCTCAGAGGAAGTGGACCAACTAGGGAGGCCCAAAAGTGATCCAACAGATATCCACCATGGGACACCAAGGGTTGATATCTAGTGTCATGCACTACATGCACGGCACCTTCATGGGAGAATTTTAAACACTTGTGAATAACGGAGGCAATTCTATTCATGGAAGCTAACCAAGGTATGTCTAGCTTCAACCTGAATAGATCTGACTCTAGGATAACATTGAAAATTGTGTCAATAGCCCTAGGTCCAACTAGGATAGACAAAGTTATCGAGACATAAGGTTTAAGGCACATACCATCGTGTGTACGAATGGTAGATTTTGTTTCTTCATATTCTTCCTTTTGTAATGAATTTAGTACTAATGTTTCCTTGGTGATAATATTCACATGACTCGTGGGGTCTACCAAAAATCCTATCTCAATGTTACCATTGAAGCGAGCAGGAATGTAGAGAGGCAAGTGTTTATTGTTTAAGGGAAAGTCTTGTGATGTGAATGTAATGCCCGAAAAACCAAGTGTAGGTGGAGTAGCACGAAAGTCACCATGACCATGTTAACATAGGCCCCAGGTTGAGTAGTAGAATCAGTGGGATCTACAATCATGTTAGCAAAGTGTGATAGAAATGGGTCCGTGTATATTTTCAATTCACTATTAGCTTTTGCCATTGATTTGTTAGCATTTTGTTTACTCTCCTCGAGACGAATGGTACTGTCCTCAATGTCATCTTGTATCTCATGATGTAGTTGCATACAATGTTCAGTATCATGCCCATTAACCCAATGGTACTGAAAATAAGTTCTCCCTTCATACCAATTAGGGTAAGTCTCTTTAACAGGCTTAGGATTCGACAAGGTTACGATATTATCCTTCAACCGCTTCTACAAAATAGAAGAATAAGATTCTGATAACTTTGTGAATTTTTGGTTACATGCCTAAGGTCATTGTTGTCAGCATCGGTCACTACATTTGTAACAATCTTACCTTTCCTAGAGATTGATACGATGGAATTTCCCTTAGAATGGGAGTGTGAGGAGGATCCCCCAAATTGAACAACCGTCTGTTGGTACGCTCGTAAGGATACACGTGCGAAAGAAGGATATTTCATAAGGGAAAACTTCTCTTTCCAAGGAATTTGTAAGTTCCCTATGAACACCTTATGTACATTAGAATCGGGTGGCTGATACGAGATTTGTGAAAGGAGCGCTTGGTAGCGCGCTATGAAATCAGTGATTTTTTGTTATCTCCTTGTTTACATTAGACAAGATACAAAAAGGTCATCTTCAACCCGATGTTTGCTTGAAATTATGTAAGGAATTGATTTATGAGTTGGTCAAATGAGAAAATGGAATTGTCAGGAAAGGAATAGTACCGCTCAAGCGTTGTGTCCTTGAGAGATCGAGGAAACAATTTTCCCATCAATGCATTGTGATGGAAGAAGTTTGTGCATAGGGCATTAAAGACGGACACATGCATTTGTGGATCACCTTTACCGCCATACTTTTTAAATTTAGGGATCTTCATTCCTTGGGGGAAGGGAGTATTTAATATCATAACCGATAATGGATTGTGTCGGAAGAAGGGCTGGAAGATTGGCTGAGCAAAGGCTTGGGAAAGACTCACGAACTGGCTTTTCATATTACCCATATTTTGAAGAAGGCCAAAGGAACCTCCTCCAGAACCACTGCCAAAGCCATCTCTAGAACCACCACTAATGTGACCTCCGCCAGAACCACTACTAGAGCCACCACCACCATGACCTCCATCGGAGCTGCCTCCACCAATACCACCTACGCTTTTGAATCCACCATCACTACCAAAGCCACTGCCACTCATCTCACCAAAGCCTCCACCACTAGAGGTGACAGGGGGGGTGAAGCTAAAGCCTAAGGGGACCCTATTTACTTTGATAGTTTCGGGTTGTTCAAAGATAGTAGGGATACTAATAGAATGGACTACGTCAACCATGTAAATGAATGTGTGAGGCATCAATAATCCTAACTATCATTCACACTCTTTGAAGGTGACTCCTTTTGCAAAGATATGATTGTTTGAAGGAGCCCATGCTTTGGCGAGACCAAGGAAGCTAGTCAGAAGTTCTATGCTTGTTCGATCTTTACCCATCATATGTTTTAACTCGCTAACAACTCGAGCAGCTCTAGCCATCTTCAGATTTCTTTCCAAGTGATTTTCTAAGTTGCCCAACCCTTTGAACTCGCTAACAACTCAAGCAGCTCTAGCCATCTTCATATTTCTTTCCAAGTGATTTTCTAAGTTGCCCAACCCTTTGGCAAGGGTGGAGACATATTTTGCAGGGATTTGAACAGCCTCATGCTTGTTTATGGATGATGGTGTAGGGGACACAAGGGGAGTGGGAATGTGATCAATCTCATCAATGAATCCCATCTCGTTCCTTAACAACTATTCTTGGTGACCACACTAACAGCGGCACCAAAGAAAAGGCCCTTGGATAACCCAATAGAGACCTTCTTCCTTTCCATCAAGAGGTGTCATATACTTCTAATGATATACCTAGAAGTTGTGGACTAGGTTGTGATGCTCATAAACCTTCACAACACTCAAGAACACAACTATCATGAAGTACACGGGAGAGGTCTCAACACCAACAGATGAAAAGACATTGGTTCATGTCAGGTTCACCAAAAATGTAAGAGAGGGTGACCACCACGTGTAAGGCCCTAGGTCACGGAGGGCCAAGATGCGGAAGGCTACCCTAACTTACCTCAGATTAATGGGAGTTAGGATATATGGGACGAGAATGATGAGGACTATGAGGTCCTTCAACCACTCTATAGACCCAAAATGAAAAATGGGGCTAGGAAATCTAGTTTTTAGGTTCAACACTACACCTTAGGATGAAAGTACAATCCTTGGATGACAACACAACACACTGGCATCTCTAAAGTGCGCTGGTGTCTGTACGGCCATACAACTGAAGAGACAAGGTCAAACCTAAGAAAACAAGCTAACAACCAGCGAACTACTACTAAAGGGCCAAAATAAAGTGATTAAGTATATGAAATACTCTCTAATGTGATAAACAAAAAATACAAGAGTTAGGGTGGCAAGAAGGATCTCACAAAGAAACTCGTTCGCTAGTTAGCTCCTCGAAAGCATGCTCACCTACACACAAAGAGGAGTAAAATGTTGGGTGGTTGTATAGGGGCCTGCCTCAGTCAAACCCCCATTTAGGTGTTTCCACCTCCACAAATAGCAAAAAAATGAGAAAGAAAACAAAATAGTAAAGAGCATTAAAGCACTACAAAATAGTAAGTGTGCTTACCAAACCAAGTGATAGAGGAGAGGAAAGGGAGGCTTACCATCTCCACCAAGAGCACTCAAGGCTTCTTGGGGGAGAAAATGAGAGTACTCAAGCCTTTGCTGCAATGGTGTTTGTCCCCAACTTGCTCTATCAAAGTGATGGAGTGATGTATTTGTTGCAATGAGGTGCAAAAGTGCTGCTAGAATGCTTGAGAGTGAGTGCAATAGTATGAAATTAAATGCTTGAAGTTGTGAAGAAGATCAATTGAATTCTTAGAGGATTGTAGATGATGAAAAGGTTGTTGAAGGAGTGAATATGAAGGAGAGATGAAGAAAAATGGCCATATTCAGGTTAGTTGGCCAAAGAGGGTGTTACAACTTGACTCCCAATGAGAAGTGTAACACCTCTACAAGTTCAACTGTAGGAATCTTCCAAGGATGTAAGTGCACCACACAGAGGTCTATGTGTCGCTTGAGCATCCTCGATAGAAATGCCTCCACCAACGCTCAAAATAGGTGCCAAGTGGGATGCAAGCAGTAGGCTTATGTGTAATTAAGCCTCCAAACTTAGTTTTCTAAAGTGGAGAAGGAAAAAAGGGGATTTTGCATAAGGGGTGAACATTCACTCCTATACAATACCCTTCTTTGTTCTTACCAACCACTTTAGCCCTGCCAATTGTTTATTTTTAGGATTAATAATTGTCTTCTTTTCATAGAATGATGTATAAATCTTTATTTCTCAAATTGTTTGAAATTAGCTAAGTAATGTTGATATGATGGAAAGATTTCAATTTATAGTATAGGACTTATGCACGACTAAAGATTGAAGTGGACTTTAAGTGGACTTCAAGCAGTTGAAGTTAAGGCATTGGAAGTTTGGGAACCAAAAATTTAGGTGTACATAGTGCAATAATTTCCTTTAAAGCTTTCTATTAAACTTTTTGTTAAAAATTTATGGCTCCACTCAAAGACTTTATCATGTTTTTATGTCATGAACATCTGTTAAGTTAGTCAATTGTAATTTTGTTAAAGACTTTTTCAATGGTGATCTACCCCCATCTAAAATTTAGGATTTTTGTAGTAGTATAGTATAAATATGTGTAACTACCAAGACAAGAGGTCACTATTATGTTGTTATGATATGCTTTGAATACTATTCAGCTGTCTCTATGTTACACTTTTATGATATGAATAAATAAATGTTGTCAGTCTCATTCTAAGTTGAAATAGTTCCGTGTAATGGAAGTACTATGAATGGAATTATTTTGAAGATGCGAAAGCACCACGTGTGATCTGAGTTAATTGTAGGAATGCCTGAGAGCTGGCCACTCAAGGGATCTCATAGAGTAGATAAATATTTCTCTTGTTGATACTATTACTTTCATTTTTTACATGTTGAATTTGGATGAATGTTCTTTTGTGTCAAGCTTCGTCATGTGTTCCTATAGGTTGTAGTTTTGAGTTTACAATCTTTAAGTTATATTCATTTGGAAATTTTGGAGAACTCACTCTTGTTGTTAGTTATGAGTTGTTAAGTATATTTTTTTTCAATAGTTAGTTGTTAGCCGTTAGTTGCCTTCATTTAAATTTCATAGTTTAACTGCAAGTGTTAATTCCTAGGTAATTTACATGCTTTATAGAATAAGAATTCAAATGCTTTCTAGTTTAAACAATCTCATACTTTCTAACTTAGTGACTTTCTAGTTTAAATTATGTTTACATCCATTTTAAATATTCAAAAAATCTAAGAGAGATGGCCAAGACATCCCCTATTGCATACAACCTTTGAACACTGCCTAGTTGATATAATTGATATATTTTTAACTAAAGTGTTAGGACCTCACCATAGCCTACCAGTTGAGTCCCACGCAAGGGTACAGGTCCCTACTGTAGTAGGGATACCTCGTACCTTGCAAAACACTTTTTGCAGGTTGTAAAAAATAAATGCGTTGCCTAATTAAATTAAAAAACTGCTATAATTCCTACAACTTTTTTTTAAAATTTCTAAAAACAAGAAATTAAAACAAATTTCGAACTTTGTGTTATTTTTTTTGTTTTTTGTATTTGTGTGTAGGAATCCATACAGGGGTCATATGAGCCCCTATACCAAAAAAATAATTGCCTCAAAAGCTCCCAACGTCAAATATAGGTGAATTCATAGTCAAATTTCATTGAATTGGCCACCCGAACGCAATGGTGAAGTTCGTTTCATACCAAAATACACCAAAATCGCATCTACCCTCCGGATCTAGAACAAAAAAAAACATTTCTTCAAACCCTCACAGATCTGACCTCGAGAATCTAAATTAGGTGAAACAAAAGCCATATCTTTCTCAACAACTTTGAATCCAACGAAAGACTATGTTTTGATCCTAGATGCACCAAAATTCCCCTACCTCCAAAATTTGCAAAAAAGACAAAGGGGATTTCGATCTGAAGCATGTAACCCTTGTTAAAGAAAAATAATCTCATAAATTGATAAGGGGTTCGTTGAGTCTATGCTTTGATATCATGTTAGAATTGTGAAAAACACAAGCCATGGGATCAAACAACGAACAAGGACACCTTCTAGGCAAGAGATTTGTAAACAATATGTGCAATATTCCTCAATAAGAAAAAGCTACAGAAAGAACCTCAAGAATCGTCAAGGAAAACAAAAGTCCTCAACGGTTGAGAGTTCGAGAGAACAAAAGAGAAAATCTCTAGAGCTAATACAATGATGGTTGAGTATTATATAGGAGCAACCCTAAATGGTAAAGGGATTAGATCGGGACAAGTTTCAACATCACATGCAATGAGAAAGAATGATCTAATAACAACTCACTTTAGTTAACACAAAAAAGTACTTAGTTAACTTAATAAAGAACTCCTAATTTTAGCTTAAGTGTGTGAGAATAAATTAGACTAATAATCAATTGAAGAGTAATTAATTATTAGCTAATGCATGATTACTCTAACAATGAAAAAGTGAAGGAAGGAGGGAGGAATCAATATGACCCCTTCCATCATAAATACAATCTAGATATTCCCCTAATAGGAGAGAAAAACATATGAAGGACTAAAATATCCTCTAAAATCATATCCCAAAAAGAGTAAGAGCATGAAGAAAACCACAAAAGCATGAAGAAACTACAAATACTTATCAAAATATGACTACTATGGTGCTAAAACTAAAGAAGACAAAATATCAACATGAGTGACCCCAATAACACTACTAAAAAATGATCATATAGAAAACCAAGGCAACAATATAGCAGTTGAAGATATTGATGACACATCAATCTACATGAGTGACCCCAACAATACTAATAAACCAATGTAAATTACAATTCAACTAAAAAATTTAGGTGTCAATAGTCTATAGAAATTAATCAAATAAGGATGAAATGTTGCATCCACAAATAGGAATGCAAGATAGTCTATATATATAGTACTTGTTTCATCTCACTAAAATGCATGGGTAACTAGCAACTACATCTACTTAGTATATAGGAACAAAAAATAGATATATAGCTCACTCCAAATAGAAACCAAGGAAGCATTAGCACCAACTATTTGATACCCCCCATAATGCTAACAAGAGAGAGGAATGCCAGGATCACTAAAACTATGTGTCACAATATAATGCATGAAAGAGAAGAAACATCATCGAAACATGCACAAGATAATACCTATAATAGAAAAAGGGTGTGGAAAATAAGGCACACATGTATGAAGGTAGAAAATTTATTATTTTAAATAACAAAGAGTACACAAAAAACCCATGGCACTTTATAAAGTAGCATGAGTACAAAAAATGACACAACATGATGTGCAAGATCCCAAAAATACATGTAGAATGGTGGCACTTTGTCATGGTGTGTTTACAAATGAATGTGTGCATTTTCAATAGATTCTTTCAATGACTAAAAGGGGTCACATGCTAAAAATAAATATAGATCAGCTGAAATAAAGTTATTTCATGCAAAAAAAACTTTTCTAAGTGCCAAAATGTCTAAGTAGTCAACTAGAATGCAAAATAATGACAAATTGAATAAAAGATACCTACTATAGACTATAACAAAATTATATGGATAGCTGTGAAATAATCTAAAATAAATCTCCAATGCCACAAGAATTAAAAAAAACCATAGATCTAGGGGAAAATTTATGAGTTTGAGATCCAAAAATAAATATTTGACTTTGACATGTGATAAAATACACTAGAATAAAACTCTGAGAAAAATGCTTGCACCACTAAAAATTTATTGGAACCAAATATTTTACAATATCTCATTTACAAACTTTTAACACCACATTCTCAATTTATGCCCAAAAATATAGATCCTTTAGGGTACAAAAAACTAGAGTTGGGGGCCTATGGGGTGGTATAGTTGATGATTTCACATTGAAATAGGTAAACTTGTGGTTGGTATATGTTGTGGCTTGCTAAAATATTATTTGATTGTCACAAAATTGCTACTATTTTTGTAAAACCACCTTTCAAAATTAGAAATTATCACTGAGTTAGGAAAATTATCATTGCAAATTATAGTTTAAACCTAGAAACTACTTGTCTCATGTGAGATTCAGTTTGTCAATAGGGGACAGTTGATATGATGGATGTTGGCATCACTAGCATAGGGAATGGTGGTGCTAGAGCTTCATGTGGCAATCAAAGAATTTTTAGCAACAATTCCAATAGAGTCGACGATGGTTGAATATGCTACTAGTAGGGTTGTCCACTAGTTGATGAGGGAAATATTCTAGTGGGTCAATGTGGAGCTTGTTGTGTGGTTATAGAACCTACACAAATATGCTAAAAGGTATAGTTTGTACCCTATGCAAAAAAACCCTTTTAAAAAATAATAATTAAAAATAAAAAAATATTCAATCATACAAGGCAATAAAAAGATTTGCAAGTTTAATGGTGAGGAAAATGTATGGATTCATATGATTATATGGATCCATATGATTGTATAAGCATAGATTTAAAAAATCTATAAAAAAATTTCCTTGAATTTTTCATGCTCATATTTTAGCATTTAGATAGGAATTCTTAGGGTTTTTTTATGTTCTAAATATAATATTAAGGCCCATTTTTCTCCATGATCATAATCAAGGCCAAATATCTCAAAAATAGATAGGAAATTACAAATCTAGATCTCTAATATCATGTTAGAGTTGAATTCCTCAATCCTATAGCTCCCAAAGATCACTTATAATCAAACATTTGTTATAAAAGATAAAAAGGAATTAAAATTACTATGGAAGCTTGAGAGTCTCTTGATGCAAAACAATCATTAGTTAATTATTAATACAATAATGATGAATTATCCTTGATAAAGGATAAGCAATCCCTAAATGAAACCCTAGGTGAGGATTAAATTATATCATGACATGTGTCCTCATCCTATGACTTGAGACAAACAAGCACATGACCTAAGTCATATTAAATATTATACTGCAGAAAGGGGCCTAATAATTACAAAGTTAATTATGAAAATACCTTTTTAACTCTAACAACAACAAGCAAGAGATAACAACTCTCCTAGTTATATCTAATGATCTTATGAATAAAAAAACGAGGCATGATCAACTTTGAATCTAGATGCATGCAAACATTTCATTTGTTGCTTATAGTGTAGCTCCATGTCACATTCATATATATTTGTGTGTGTTTGTGTGTATGTGTATGTGTATGTGTAGATATATATGTATACATATATGTGTATATATACATATATACATATATGTACATATATATATATGTGTGTATGTGTGTGTATGTATATATATGTGTTTAACATAAAAAAATAGCCTAGGGTTCAAAACATAGGGTTTTTATACTAAATTTGGAAAACTTCACCAAAATTACTATAAATAGAAAGGGGAAAATGGGGTGTAATGAACCTACCTATTTTCTATTTCATTTAGGAAATGAGATCCTCCAAGATAGAATTCACTTCCAGCCCTTACGTGAGTCAATTCTATGGAAGATTTGTAAATTTCCTTTGTGTGTGGATGGGGTAAATATGAGTAAACATCACTTTTGATAGATGAAAGTAAGATAGTAAATGACCTCAAATCTATAACCTAAGACTTGATTCATGTAGATGCAACATAACTCTAATAGAAATAATCAACTTTATGTAAATTGGATGAGTGGAAGACACTTAAAACCTACCTCAAAATCAATTACAAAGTGTATTTTGACAGAAACAATGACAAATTATTGAACAAGGGTTTTGGGAGAAAGATTAAAAATACCAAATACACTCATTTATGACATAAAAAGGTTGCATTTGATAGATGAAACATAGAATTATCAAAAACAGTAAATCTTTTGGAAAATCTAGGAATGTAAAATATTGTGTACTTGTCACAAAACACTATTTTTGGAAGTTGTCCTAGGACTCATTCGCCCATAGGTGAATGGGTTTTTGTTCACCTTTCCAAAATTGATTTTTGGGTCCTCTGCTCCTATTTTTGCACTTCTAGATCCTCTGGGTTTCACATTCGGATAGTCGAAAATAAAGTCAAGATCTGAGTTTCCGTGAGATGCCAAAAAAGGTGACAAAAAATGAAACTTTGCAATTTTACACTTTTGAGATCTTGAAATTTTCTTCAACCCACGAACCTGCAAATTTGCAACGCACAAAGAGAGAGGGAAAATTGTTTGTTTGTGGGAGAATAGGGGTTTTCCTTGGTCAAACCCCATTTTGGTAATTAAACTTTGAAATGAAATGCAATAACATGAAAGGAATGATGGAGGTGACCCTTTGGTGAAGTGGTGAGGCTTCTTTCCTGTAGGGCCAACAACCAAGGTTCAAACCCCATGGGTTCTTTCCCTACTACTTCAACAATTGATATTTTTTGACCTTGGTGTTAAGGGGAGACCCTTTGGTGAAATGGTGGGGCTTCTTGTCTATAGAGCCAATAACCAAAGGCTCATATACCCTTAATACCATATAATTTAATTTATGATCTTGCTCAACTGCTAACATTAGCATAAGGATGCATTTCAATAGGAGGAGCAGGTGATTGGGCAGGAGGAGTGTTTTGAATCTTGGTGTGAGTGATTCAAAGGGAGCCTCTGAATCTAAAGATTATGAGGATGTAAATGGTGTTGAGGGAATGCCAACAATTTTCTCTAATGTTGGTTCCTCCTTGGGTTCAATGGAAGCTCTAAAATAGCTTCAAGAACCTTTCAAAGCATTTGGTGGGAGTGTGAGCTGAGGGACAGGTATGAAATCTGAAGGACACACAACTGTTTGGGAAGTTGTTTTTGAAGATGAAGTTGAAGCGACTGGCATCTTTTAGGCCCCTAACATCTATTGTGTGTTGTTGTGTGGGTCTACCTTTTCTTTGGAGGCAACTTTGCTCTTTTTTCATGTTGAGGGGGCTTGTGTTTTGCTCTCTTTGGCTGGAGTCATTGGTTTTTTTGGTATGTTGTGGCCTACAAGATGTTTGTATGTTGGGATGTTATGGTTTATGAGACTGTTGCTCTTGCTGTGCGTGGTGGTCTTCTAGCTTGTGGTGGGGTTTTCCCTATTTTTTATTTCCATCTCTTTGTGATGGTTGGTGGTGGTGTTGCAATCACTAAAGGAGAAGCTTATAGTGTTTTCCATTTGCTTTCCACTGTTGTGAATGAGTGGCCTACTAAGGTTGAGCTAAGTGCTTGTGGTGAAGGTTTTTTTGTGGGTTGTTTGTTTTTCCTTCGATCCCTTCTTTCTAGTTGGTATAGAGGGGTTTTCAAACATGTTGAGGACGGTGTTGGAGATGTGGTCTCTAAGGTGTTTTTTCTCTTGAGGATCTTTGACATCTTGTTTGTGTTGGTTGTTCTTTTGTGTTTCTGGGTGGATAGTTTAGGGGTGGTTTCTTTGATGGCTAGTTCAAAGGTGTCTTTTTTTCACAGGAAGGTCTATTTTAGAATCTCCAACTCTTTCTAGGTTGATTTCTAGGATATTTTGGTTTATATCAAAGTGTGTTTGCCCCCCTTTTCGACTTATGAAGTTTTTTTTTCAAAGGGGGACTGGAGGCTCTTGTTTTCTTATGTTGGTGATTAAGGGTCACTAGTGGTTTGAGTTGTTTCTGTATACCCTGATATTTGCACTTCTCTAAATGAGCAAAACAACTAAAAACATGAAAAACAAAATACCAAGGACACCTCAAGATTAGCGAAAAGAGTGGTTCAACGAAAAGGAATGCAAATAAGATAAAACACAAACACTTTTACCTCCCTTGTTGTTGATACCTCTTTGATTGGCCCTTGCTTGGATTGGTTGTGTGCTCCTTAGATGATGGATTGAGTGACTAAAATGCAAGCTTCAATATGCAAAATGATGAAGAAAGATGGTTGAATGATTGAAAAAGGCTTGAGGATTCAAATGGACAGCATGTAGTTATGAAAGTGCAAAGTGTTGAGAAGGAAAATTGGCAGCATAAGGTTGCTCCAAATGAAAGTCTTCTCAAATGCCCTTGAGGAGGGGGTATTTATAGAAGAATTTGAATTCTCTAGAGAATTCAACGGTCAAGATTGCTCCAACAAGGCCAAGATGAAGGGCTATGGTGGGTTGAGAACCCACAAGCCCTCACATCTTGACATGTGGAGGGTGAAGTGGCCAAGGGGATGAGATGGAAATGAGTTGTCAAAAAGTACATGAGGTGGAAAAGGACATGCACCTTGGGGGATGAGAGGATTTCCACAAAAGGGATTTCTTGTCCCCAAGTGGGAGTGAAAGGGACATTTGAGGAATTTTAGAATTCCTCAAAAATCTACATGGGAAAAGGAAAGGTGGTTGGGGGATAAATGTGAATTAAAAATTCACATTCCTAGGAAAATCTAAAAGATAAAAGATGGGCTCCAAAAAGGTGGGACTTGGTCACATGTGGAGATTGTGACAAGGTCCATTGGTCACATGTGTTGTGACAAGTCCAAGGTTCTAGAAGCCTTGGAAGGATGAAATGTGAATTAAAAATTCACATATAAAAGAAGGGAATCTAGGAAGAATAAAAAGGAATTAAAAATTCCTTGGGGAATGATTAGGCTTAATTAATTAGTAATTAAAGGATAATTAGGGGCTAATTAGGATTAAAAGCCAACTTGCAAAAGTTGGAGGATGTGACACATCCTAATCAAGGATTAGGCATGTGCACATCTTTAATGAAGAGATTAGGAAATGGATTAGGATTAGATGAAAATGACATGTGAGGAATTAAATAAATGTAATATTTATTTAGTTTATTTGATGCAAAGAGGATTAAGGAGGGTAAGGTATTTAATTATTAATTAAATACCTTAGGTATTTGGCAGAATTAAAGATATTAATTAAATAATACTAATATTACTTAATTAACTCACATAAGAGGATGTTTAGACGAAAAGTGATAGATTTGGATAAATTAAGTGTCAAATTTGGATGTCTACAGTTTCAAATGATTATTTTGAAAGCTCATAGGCTTTTGTGTTTTTTCCTTCCGACTATGGTGTGTTCTACTTCTTTCTCGCACCTATATCTTGCTATGCCTAAGGAGGTTGTGATTGTCCCTCCTTCCAAAGTTTTTTTCTCTTTGGATCTACAGTTGGTGTCTTCTATGGAGGTGGAGACTGCTCCTATTGAGGCAAAGCCCTCTTCTTTTGAGGTAGAGGGGGTTGCTATAGGTTTGGTTGGAATTAATTTTCTCCTATGCTTGATCATATCGAGGTGGAGCTTGTGTGGGTTGATGAGTGATGGCTTTGGAGTCTGGGGCTCTCATATCTTCCTCTCCTATAGAGGGGAGCCCCCTCCTATTGAGGTGGAGACAGGGTTGGTGTTGGCAGAGTGTTGTTGCAAGAAGGTTGTTGAGCTTTAAGGTCTCGTTGTGCTCTATAAATCCCCTATTGAGGTGGGGTGTTTTGATTTGTTGTTGTTATTGTTTAAGGGTTTGATGGTGTTCTATACCATTAAGTTGTTTATTATTCTTGGATAAGTGGTGTCTTTCCTAAGTGCCTAGTTTGTTGTTGCTTAGATGATGCAGGAAAGTTCTTTATTCACCTAAAGGGCTCCAGGTCCTGGTTAAAACTTGATTGTAAAGGGACCCTAGTCCCTTGTTTTATTTTCCATTGTAACTTGTCTAGTCATGTTTATCTATTTGAGGATACTGTTGTTTTGGCTACTGATGTTATGTTGATTATCTCTTATACATCATGCTTTGCTTTGACAAGGTCACAAAGCCTTTCAAAACCAGTTTGTAATGGGTTTCAGGTCCCATCAAAACCTGGTTTACCCCTAATCAAAAACATGAAAAGAATGATGAATGAACAACTCAATGTTGCAAATCACTAGAACCTTGAATGAACCTTTAGAAATATGAAATATTAATGTTGATCTTGCATGGAATGGCTTCAATGGATGTGGATCTTGATTCCTGAATCTTGCTTTGAATCTTTGACTTGAATGCTTGAATTAGATCTTGAAACCTACACCACAATTTGTTAGCTCCAAAAACATGCATGATTGAACATGGCTTTGACATGATGCTTAGATCTTGATTCTTGCAACAAATGATGAAGAAATCTACTCTTGAATGTTCTTGACAATAATCTTGGCTCTTGTGGAATTGTTCTTCTAAAACTTATAGTTGATTTGATTAAATAACCTTGTATTTATAGATATTTATCCTTAATTTCCTAAAATTAAAACATTACAAGTCGACCTTTGAAATTTGAATTTTGGATCATAAAAATACTGCTAGAACATGAAAATGTGTTGTAACTTTGAGCTTCATAAGGTTAGAAAGTTGCATTATTCTAACACTTATGAAAAAAATGCAAACAGGATAAGACATGTTCAAAGGGGTTTTGATTAGTTCATGAAAGGTCTCCTCTTAGGGAACATCATGCCTAACGTCTCCAAGAGAGGACTAGTCGACGATAAAAGATTCACAACCTAGGGAATGCAATCCATTGAATTACCACTAAGAGGAATATCATATGCTCATAAAGGTCACACTCTTGCAGGAAATCAAACCCAATGTCACCAAGAAGAAGACACATCACATGAATTGAGAAGACCACACTTTTAATAAAATAATTCACACTTCCTAGGAGGTATTTTAAATTCTAACATACTTGCGATGTTGGTATTTTAAGTAGAAAGAGAGGAAAGGGGGATCCTTGAAAATAATTATGCATCCCAAAAAGTAGTTATCCTTGCCCCCCAATCATAGAGACAAAGACAACCACCAAGAACTATCATGTTGCTACCAAGAGAAATATGGTTACACCTAACATTGTACCACCATGAATGGCAATGATAAAAAACTAATAATACCACATAGTGATGAGCAACAAGATAGGATGGAAATTAATTAGAGGAAATAGGTGCATCAACACAAGGAAGAGCACCACAATCCTCAAGGTTTTGAATTTTATTACTCAAAGCCTTACATTCATTAGTTGAATGACCATGAACTCTATGATATGCACAAAATGAACTCTTGTTGTAAAATTTCTTTCGTGTTCTTGGAAGGAAAGAAATAAAATGATATTGTAGAATTCTTTACAAGATACTCTCTTGATCAATAGTAGAATATGTTCCTTTCTATTTTTACAAAGATATCTCTTAATACTTAGTACAAGGTGTCATACATATGCAAGACTCTTTAGATTGTGATATTTTGTACTCTCCCTTAAAGGAGGGCATAAAATCTAATAAACTCCAATCATTACTAAGACATTTCTTAGGAGTGTTTTGTGTGATGACATTGATATTAAGCAAAGATTTCTTTGATTCTTTTGTTTCTTTTGAAGGGCAATAACCAAGACCACTAGTTGTTTATATCAGTTCAGGATGCACCAAGGTTAAAGTTGGCTTAGAAGAATCTTTTCTAATAGTATTGGTATTAAGTGAAGGCTTTTTTGATGTATTTTTTTCTTTTGATGGACAATAACCGAGTCCACTAGTCATTTCTTGTGTGTTAGGCTCTATAGGGACACAAATACCTTGTTCTCTAGCACCACATCCTTTCCCACTATAACCAAGTTGTTTCAAAAGTTTGTAACTTCTTCCATAAATATTTTCCATTTCTTTTGGATTTAGTGGTTGTTCATAATCAACTTGATCAAATTTTTGTTTTGTAATTTTCTTCTCATTCTAAAGTGGTTGAAGTGGATACTTTCAAAGGTTCTTCTAAATTTTATGTTGACATTATTGCTGGCTCTTTTCCCTTTTTCAAATTTTTTTGTTATGATCTTGTATTCTTCCATGAATGTAGGTGTAAAATCTAAGGAACCCCATTCATCTTCCAATAACTTTTTGACCTTTTGTTCCTATTGCACGGGTTCCACTTGTGTAGTTGTTGTCAATATTTACAAAGGAATTTCCCTGTCTTTCTCAATGAGCAAACTATATGGTTTAGGGTAAACTTTTATAATATAAACCTAGTTGTTATAGAAATATTTCATTATACGATGAAGAGTTGAAGGGACCCCATTCATTGCATGAATCCAAGGTCTACCCAAGAGAAGATTATATGAAATATTATTGGGCATGACATGGATAGGAGTTTGCAACATGACCTTTCCAACTAAAACATGTAATGTGATCAAACCAAGTGGTTGTTTTCCTACATTATCAAACCCATGAATGGATTTAGAATCAACTTCAATCATGCTCTTATCTATTCCAAGCTTATCCAAGAGGCTTACACTACACACGTTAAGGGTTGATCCATTGTCAACAAGGGTTTTATAAGCTGATATGTCTCATAATTTTTGAATAAAACCCTATGTACCTTATAAAAAATCATTGTAGAATCAATCTATGTTCTTGAAACATAGATGACAATAATATATAGTAGCAAAAAATATTTCCGTCTAGATAATAGAATCCCCTCCTCTCCAAAAGAGGAAATCCTTGAAGCACATTTAGTCTCCAAGGTAATAAATTAATTTTTGGTTCTTCCCACCAATTGATATAACAATTTTATTCAACCAAAAAAAACTGTCATTTTGAGTTGGAAGTCCACCAACTTAAACCAATAATATTATGTCCTTGACAATGATGTTATTATTAGGTTAAGTTATCAACTAAGAAAAATCATCCAATATATATATTGCTACACATACAAAGTATCTTATCAATTGGAAATATTACAAATGATTAAAAAATATTATCAAATCCTCCCTAGTAATGACACCAATGATAGGTGTAACTTTATTAGATTCCAATTTCGACACACAACAAAATATAAATTGTATAAATCATTAACGTTTATAAATTTTTATGAATATATTATATAGGTCTTCTTAATAGATTTTATATTAAAATCTCCCTAACAATGTTTCATTTCTTAAGTCCCAAAACTGTGAGTTCACAATCTGACCTTCAAGGCTAGAGATATGTCATCAAAAGGTAATCATTGATAAACCATGGATGGTTTAAGTCCTATGATAAGAGTGATGGTCTCTCCTATTCTTTGATATTTGCATCAACATGGGATGATATTCCTAGAGGTGTCCTTAATAGGGTTCTACATCTATTAGAATGTGGCATTACAACAACAATCAATACTTATAACCAATTGAATACTTGACTCCGATATTTTTCACTAGGCCAAGATCAAGTAAAGCTACATATGACTTCTATATAGATAATAACACACCTTGCACATACACCTATAGATATTAGATTCATTATAATCCCTATTTAAGATCTACTTTTATTTATTATTTTTTACATAGTGGCAAGGCATAGAAATACAAAACATGATTCCCAATAATTCAATAATTTAGGTTAACTTAAGATTTATCCCTAGTTATAATGTACAAGCATGAGTATCATTCATTAAACCAACCTATTCATAATATGCTCCTACAATTAACAAGGTTAGAGATCATATTTTTTTTAGGGACATGTTAATCTTTATTTAGTATTGCATTGAAGGAATAGGTTGTTTTCCCTTCTTGAAATAAGAAAGAATATAACAATTTACATTTATGTTCCTTCATTACAATGCATATATTTCAATACAAATTTGACAATTCTCCATTATCTACAAAAATAGTTAGAGGTTGTCTCATTTTGTCCCTAGATATTCTCTTCCCTATCTTAGGTGTATTTATATATATGCATAAAATGAATTCATGGATAAGTCTGTAGAAAATTTCAAGTAAATGATATGGGTATATGTAAATTTGAATCCCACAACCTTTATTAATCCCCTTCCTATTATCTTGATAAATAAATAAATAAAATATACTTAGAACAAGCTAGTAAAATTATCATATAAGTGATCATAATTGTGTGTGTATACTTAGGTACATTTACACACACATATATTATTGCAAAGGAATGAAACTTGCAGTTCTAATATCAATTGGAAATAGATGATTAAAGTGGTATTTTAAATTAAAATGCAAAGGATATAATATTTAACTATGGGAACTATGATGAAGAAAGAATTTATTTTGCATATTTTATTGGGATTAGCCAAGATCTAAGTGTTTGAATTAATAACCTTCCACACGTGAACAAAAATGAGCATGATAGTGTGTATATCATATAAAAATGAAGAGTGTATAAAATGTACATAGAATCCTTGCATATATAGGCAAGGTAGGGGAGGCGAGAAGGTAGAAGTGAAACTCTAACTACCCCTCCAAAGGTGCAACACTTGTGAGCTCACTCGAAAAGTGTGTGAGAAAGTGGAAAGTATGCATGTACAAGGTGTCTCAAATGATGATGATGCATGTATTAATCATATGAAGTGAGAAAAATCTTAAAAATTCTAAGTAAAGATAAGCTAAGTGTCAATAGGTCAATCTTAGAAAGGTGGTATCCTAATTAGATATATAAATACACTATTTACACTAACACCCCCTTAAGTACAACTTAGGGAGTAATGTATACAAGATGACAAGTCTTGGATACTAGTCCATGTTAGGTACTCATGTATAAATTTCTCATAAAATAGAGAAAAGGAGAAAACCTAGAAGAGACAACACTCCTCTCCAAAAGAGAAATAATGCAATGAAATAAAATGTACAAGTGAATAAGAATAAGTAGGACTGATGATGACCCCCTAAGGACTAATTGTATCACATAAGTACAAGAAATATCCCCCTATCTAGGAGACAAAATATATAGACTATGGAGTGCCCCCATAAGATGATAAAACCCGCAATGTTAAGTGATGCTTTAAGAAGAATGCAGAGTGTGATACCTGAATGTTGGACAAAATTTCTTCCCCATGGAAGAAGGTGAACTACATATAAGTGCATGGAATCTTCCCATGCAAGAAGAATATAAATCTTTGAATGATGCACAAGATCTAAAGATAATGATGTAATCTATAAAATCTGCTCAAATGCTCCATGTGAAGGCTGATGTAGAATAAGAATGAAATATGTAGATTTGTTGACAACAACGTTGATGTGGTTGTCATCAAAAGTGCATATCGACTCTATAAAATGAGATTCACTAAACAAGTATGATATTCCTTGTAATTGATCATCCAAATCAATTGTAGTGGGAACACAACTATGAATATCTTGTTGCCTTGAATCATGAGAAATCAATGATGTAGGAACAATCAATCCTAAAGAAGTGGGAGGTGAAGGAGATGTCATATTAGTGTAAGGTGTAGGAATTGATGAGGAGGATAAAGCTACAAGGTTTAAATAAATAAAATATATCTCCTTATACATGTTGAAGGTATTTGTGTCATCTATACTCAAACCATCATCAAATTCAATAGAACCAAATGAAGAAAAATAATATAATCTAGAATCATTATTAGCATGTCATGTTGGTATGCAATGAGTTATCATATTGAAATCAACATTTTGGTGACTTTGGTAGTCAAATCCCCCCCCCCTCCCCCCCAAAATAATTTGCAGGGGAGTGCAAGGGGTAACACCCTTCTTGCAGGGTTTGGGGTGCCCACCCCTTTGGAAAGGGCTCGAGGGTGGAGCCCATGGTGGGGGTCTGAGGAAAATTCCCTCATTGAGTGCTACTAGAGATAGTACCCCTAACTGAGGACTCAAGGGCAACACCCCCAAAACAAAAATTGCCTCATTTTTAATAAAGGAATTTGCTATTGCTTTTTATTGTAAAAATATTTTCAACTGTCAAAAATGGGCATATTCTTGGTTATGAATGTGAAAGGTGAAGATTCAAGGGCATGAGTGTTTGAAGGAACATGTAGCAACAAATTATGTTGTGGTTTTGAGGTGAATGTGAATGTGCACATATTTGTAGATTATTCTACGAGTGAATGTAAATGAAGATTTTTGTAACTTAATTATTATTGGATAATAAAATTAGTGGATGGATGTTTATGTGGATGCAGGGCCCACATTAGGTGAACCATGTTAGATCTTTGTGTTCTATAATTATGTAATTGTTTTGTATTCTTCTATGTTATAATTGAGGTTATTTAAATTGATTTTGGGCTTCTTGTTAAAGCTTAACAATTGCTATCAAAGGAGTGTTGTTTGGTCATTTGACAGGGGAGTTTCATGGTTGAGTGGGAGCAATATCTAAAGAAGGAAAATTTAAGGTAAAAAAATTCAATGCCCAAAATTATCAATTATGGAAAATGCAGATGTAAGATTGCCTGTATCAAAAATATTTATGGCGGCCATTGCAAGGAAAAGCAAAGAAACTATCAACAATATCAGATGAAGAATGAGAAATTTTGGACAGAAAGGACTTGGGAAGTATTAGGTTATGCCTGTCACTGTCTACAACATTTAACATATCCAAACGGACAAAAAATGATGATTTAATGACAACATTGGAAAAATTGTATGAAAACCCCTCGACTTCAAATAAGGTATTCTTAATGATGCAGTTATTTAATATGAAAATGGTTGAAGGAGGTTCTATAACATACCATTTAAATGAATTTAATATAGTCACCAATAAATTAGCTTTTGTAAATGTAAGTTTTGATGAAGAGTGTCGAGCTCTTTTGATTTTATGTTCTTTTCTAGAAAATTGGAACAACTTGGTTATGGATGTAAGAAACTCTACTTCTATTTCAATTACATTAAAATTTGATGATGTTGTTGGTAGTAAGGGAGAAAATGTTGTAACTCAGATGAAGATGCTTAAATTCTTCCCCTAGATAATGCTAATGATTCTCGGGTAATAGATCATTCGAGGGATTCATTTCATGCTATGCCCCATAGAAATTATTTTCTTGATTATGTCCAAGGATATTTTGGACTGATATATTCATGTGATAATGAACCCTATTAGATTATTAGAAAGGGGGAAAAATTGCAGAATGGAAATCAATAATTGCTACAAGAGGTAACACATGTTCCAAATTTAAGTAGAAATTTAATCTCAATAGGGCAACTAGGAGATGAAGGCTATAGTTACCTTTATAGACAAATTATGGAAAGTCACTAATTGTGCATTAGTAGTAGCTAAAGGTGTAAAGCCACTTTATATTTGTGTACTAATAATACTATTTCTTCTACCTTAGTTTCCATTTAAAAATAACTACAACAGGAACATTTGTTGTGGGTACAACAACTACAACATGAATAATTGTTATGAGTTCAATAACAACTACATGAATAGTTGCTACAAGTACTACTTCTACAACAAGAATAGTTTTTGTAATTACAAAAACAACATTGTGGCATCATAGACTCGAGCATATGAGTGAGAAAGGGATGAAAATTCTCCACTCTAGGAATTTGTTTCTAGGACTAAAAAAAATTAACATGAATTTATGTGAAAATTATGTTTATGGGAAGAAAAGGAGAGTCATATTTCTCAAAGATGGGAAACAAAAGAAGAGTGGGAAATTGGATCTTGTGCATATAGACGTACCATGACTAGGTCAAGTATCTTCTCTTGGTGGATCTCATTATTATGTCACATTTATTGATGATGCAACTAGAAAAACATGAGTGTATTTACTAAAACAAAAATAAGATGTATTTGAAACTTTTGAAAAATGGAAAGCCTTGGTTGAAAATGAGATAGACAAAAATCAAGAAAGCTAGGGTTTTATTATTGCAAGTCATCAAGATAGCTATCTTAGAAAGCTATCTTGATGACTTGCAATAATCAAGAAAGCTAGGGTTTGCAATAATACTTGAGAAACCTTGCAACTTGATCTCTAATGATTTCCAAGCTACAAAAATTCTTAAATCTATAGACACACAAGAAGAAAAGACGAAATGTTGAATGTTAGGGCATAGGGGTTTGCCTTGGTAAAACCCCTTTTAGGTAATTAAACCAAATGAAGAAAGAATGTAATGAAGCATGCAAAAATGGAGTTAGATACTTACCATGATGTTTGATCTTGAAGTTCTACAACAAAATATGAATATTCTTCTCTTGAATATCTTAGGAAGCTATCTTGATGACTTGCAATAATAAAACCCTAGCTTTCTTTATTATTGCAAGTCATCAAGATAGCTTCCTAAGATATTCAAGAGAAGAATATTCATATTTTGTTGTAGAACTTCAAGATCAAACATCATGGCAAGTATCTAACTCCATTTTTGCATGCTTCATTACATTCTTTCTTCATTTGGTTTAATTACCTAAAAGGGGTTTTACCAAGGCAAACCCCTATGCCCTAACATTCAACATTTCGTCTTTTCTTCTTGTGTGTCTGTAGATTTAAGAATTTTTGTAGCTTGGAAATCATTAGATATCAAGTTGCAAGGTTTCTCAAGTATTATATTCATTCAAAAAGTCAAAATATCACCTAAAAGTCACTTTCAAGCCCGAAAATTAGAGTTTCAGAAGTGAACACCTATAGGAAACCGAAGTGCAGACCTAGGGCATCCGTTTCCACTTCTGAATTTTTCAGAGATTTAGAAGTGGACTAAGTTGCCACCTTGGGAAACCTTGGGCGACTTAGTCCCATTGAACCTTATTTTCAATGATTTTTGTAGATCTGGATACCCATTTGTCAAAAACTGGTTTCTAGGCAATTTCTCCAAAATTGGGACTAAGTCACCTAGACCAGCCTAAGTGTCCCACCAGGCTTAAAAATTAGAATTTCTAGAATTTCAGAATTGCTTCAAGTCTTCAACACACTTCCATGTGCACACCTTTTTTCTTACATTTTTCTATTTGGTTTTATTTGCATTTCTAGGTCATTTAGTTCATGTTTGGATATCATAATGTGTTTTCCAACAAGCTACATTTCTTAGGTTTTAAATCAATAATCCATTTATTTTATCACATTATTGCACTTAGGACATTAAATTTAGACACATTTCATCCCTCATTACATTAATCTTGAGTTTAGACATTAGCATTTTGGCCCATCTCTCTCCTTTTAGGTGAAAAACCCTAGAAGAGTTAGAGAGCATTAAGGTGCCAAAATCATCGTTTATAGAAGCTAAGTCTAAAAAATTCACCTGCACTAGATATGGAATAGATGAATTTGGTTATTAGTTATTTGATTTTGAAAATTAGAAATTTTTTAGAAGTGGAGATGTTATATTCAATGAAAAATTTATGTATAAGGATCAGTTCTAGAAAAAGAAGCATGAATAGGAAAAAAGAGAATATGTGGTTTTGGATGATATTCCAGAAAATAAAATTCCATCAGTACTTGATGGTCAACAAAAAAAAGAAATACCACACTCCTATAAATGTTAGATGTTCTACACGGATAAGTGAACCTCCCAAAATATTTTTTCCTTCATTATATTCTATATTACTAACTGGTGATGGTGAAATTGAAGGATATGGAGAAGAAATGCAGGTGGATGCCAAAGAATAGTGGGAGTGAGGAATGAAAGAGGATATGGATTATTTTTTACAAAATCAAACTTGGGATTTAGTTAAATTTCTTGTAGGTAAAAGAGTTTTTCAAAAAAAAAAGGGTTTACTGGCTAAAAGGAGGCAAAAAAGGATATAAGGCTAGACTCATGGTAAAAGGTTTTGCACAAGAAAAGTATTGATTTTGATGAAATATTATCTCCAATCATAGAAATTACTTCAATTAGAACTATTTTAAGTATTGTGGTTGTAGAAGACTTGCATATTGAACAACTATATATAAAACAACTTTTTTGCATGGAGATTTGGATGAAGAAATATGCATGTATAAACCACAAGGATATGAGGTCAAAAATAAGGAGGATTTAGTGTGCAAATCAAAGAAAAATTTGTATAGTTTGAAGCAAGTACCCTAGTAATGGTATTTTAAATTTGATAGTCTATTGCTGAGAAAGGGTACAACACCTGTGTCATTCTGACCTTTGTGTTTACTTTAAGAGATAGGATAATGGCAATTATATTATCCTATTATTATATGTTGATGAAATGCTTTTTGTAGGGTCTAACATGCAATATATCAATGAGGTTAAGAATAAATTCACAGTCTTTTGCTATTAATGATTTGGGCGCAACAAAATAAATCCTTAGTATGAGGATTTCGTCGGATAGGAAAAACAACAAGTTAATTTTGTCTCAAAGTGAATATGTAGAGAAGGTGTTGAAACTGTTTAATATGAAAACTGTAAAAGTTGTTAGTACACCTTTGCCTAGTCATTTTGAATTGACTAAGGAGATGTGTCCAAAACACAAGAAGAGGTAGAAAAAATGTCTAAGGTACCATATTCTTTAGCAAGTAGCTTAATGTATGCCATGGTATGCACAAGGTTGAATATTGCACATGTTGTTGGAGTTGTGAGTAAGTATATGATCAATCCAAGAATGGACCATTGGACTATTGTAAAATAGATTCTTAGGTATTTGGGAGGTATTACTGCTAAATAGTTATGTTTTGAAGGATCAAACACTACTCTACAAGGATATGCTAACTCTGATCTCGTAGATGAAACAAATACTAGGAGAAGTACTACAAGGTATGTATTTATTGTAGTCCAGGGACAACAATAAGTTGGGCTTCAAGGTTGCAAAAGGTTGTTTCTCTCTCAACCACATAAGCTAAGTATGTAGCTATACTAATAAAGCTAACAAAGAGATGATTTGACTACAATCTTCTAGAGGAATTGGCCAAGAAGCTAAAAGATATTTTTTATATACTAATAACTAGAGTGTCATTCATCCTGCAAATAATTTTGTACTTCATTCAAAAAAAAAAACATACAACTTAGGTACCACTTCATTCAATCAATTTTGGAGGATGAATAGTTGAAGCTAGAGAAAATTCATGCAAGTAAAAATCATACATATATGTTCACGAAGGCAATCACACAAAAGAAACTAATTTCCTCATCAGTTTCCATTGGTCATCTTCAAGAATGATAAAGGTGGAAATGAGAAATAAGTCATGTTCAAGCTAGTCATCCAGTGGGAGCTACAGGTGCATCATTTCTATCTAGGACCAGTCTCCAAGTGGGAGATTGTTGGTATGTGGCGATTGATCATGTTGGAATTAACATTTTGGTGACTTTGGCAACCATGTTTTCCCCCCAAAATAATTTATGGGGGAATGCAAGGGGGTAGTGCCCCTCCTATTTAGGGGGCACATCCCCCAATGAGGATCTAGGGGCACTGCCCCCAATTGGGGGCTTAGGGGTAGCACTGCTAAATAAAAAATTGCCTCATTTTTAATAAAGGAATTTGTTATTATTTTTGGTTGTAAAATTAATTGTAACTATAAAAAATTGGCTTATTCTTGGTTGCGAATG
Organism: Sequoia sempervirens; assembly: GCA_007258455.2. Lineage (NCBI taxonomy): Eukaryota > Viridiplantae > Streptophyta > Pinopsida > Cupressales > Cupressaceae > Sequoia > Sequoia sempervirens. The sequence goes on along the minus strand of VDFB02105785.1, from coordinate 440,266,580 downwards.
TGAAAGCTGAAGATTCAAGGGTGATAGTGTTAGAAGGAACACATAGCCATAGGTTATGCTACAATTTTGAGGTGAATGTGAATATGCACACAATTGTAGATTGTGTTGTGGGTGAATGTAAATGAAGAGTTGTGTAACTCAATTATTGTTGGATAATAAAATTAGTGGATGGTTGTTTCTATGGATGTATCCCACATTGGGTGAACTATGTTAAATATTTGTGTTTTGTAATTATGTAATTATTTTGTATTATGATATCTACATTATAATTGTGGTTATTTAAATTTCTTTGGGCCTGTCAATAAATCCTAACATGTCATGTGGCAATGATGTCTCTACGCTATAAATATTTGATGATCATAGAATGTAGTGTGAACGTAACTATTTTCCTCATACCACTGTGTAATATAATAAATGGAAAGGGGATTAGTGGATATTTGAGGTACATCAAGTACATCATTGAATGTTCCTTCAACAATATCAATAGATCCTTTTTCAAGAGCTAACATGTAGGTGTTATTTTCCATCAATATTGGTTGGAATGAACAAGGCCCAACTATGTAAAATAGTTCCCTATATGTAGATCCATGTGGTGTGATGCCTTGGAATCAAGAAGCCATTTACATGATGTGTTGTTTGTAGAAGCAAAGAGTGTCATACCCAAGTATTCTTATCTTTGTTTGAACACATGGATGATGTGGATGGAAAAGAGAAATAACCACCTATTCCTCATGTAGGAAATCAAATGTGATGTTGGAGAAGATGTCTTAAATTATCATTTTCCTTTTTAGAACATTGATTTTCTTCATGCCCTTGTTTCTTATGACAAGTAAATTTGGGATTCTCCTTAGAAGTTTTCTCTTTTGATGAGGGAGATGAATTTTGATTTTGATCCCTTAGCTTGATCCTTAGTTTGTTTCTTCCCCTAAGAGTATTTAATGCAACTAGTGTCCATAATTTTTCTAGTCAAATCTACAACTTTATAGAGGAAAGACTAGTGCAAGATTCTCTAAGAAAAATTAAAAGCTCACAAGATTAGAGAAACACATGAAATCCTACAATGAGAAATATTTTCCATGAATAGAGAAATTTTGTCCAAAACTTGTTGACCATAAACATGTTGAAATGGGTAGATTGGCAAGGGGTTTGGTAGCCCTCTACAAAATAAATCACCTTTTTTAACATAAAATATGACCCAAATTGATGATGGGCAAAGGGTGATTTTGACCCTCTGCTAAAAAAATCCATATCGTATAGATTTGAACGGTACTACATGGATTTGTATATGCAACAAGTACATAAAATTTAAAAAAATGCAAAAAAATTGAAGTTACTAAATTTCACCAAACAAACTAGTCTTCATTTCTTGGGCCTTCTAAACTCAATGGTAGTGTTTGTTTTGCTCCAAATGCTTCGATGATAGGGCTAACTTAATGCGGGAAGGAACATGTAGTCGTGTCTTTGATACCATGTTGGGATTAGCCAAGATCTAAAAGTGTGAATTGATAACCTTCCACAAGTGAACAAAAATGAGCATGATAGCATGCCTATCATATAAAATGAAGAGTGTATACAATGTACCTATAATCCTTGAATATATAGGAAAGGTAGAGGAGGTGATAAGGTAGAAGTGAAACTCTAAATACCCCTCCAAAGGTGCAACACTTGTGGGATCATTTGAAAAGTGTGTGAGCGAGTGGCAAGTATGCATGTACTAGGTGTCTCAAATGATGAGGAAACATGTATCAACCACATGAAGTGAGACAAAAGCCTAAAAACCTAAGTAAAATTAAGCTAAGTGTCAATAGATCATTCCTAGAAAGATGATATCATATAACTAGATATATAAAGACACTATTTACACTAACAAATTCTAGTCACTACAAGTGCAAGAACCACTTCATCATGTTTAGATAGATGTCTTTGGATTGTAATGGATATGAAATCCTATATGGTTAGCTCCACACCTTGTGATATCATTCCTATGTTGTGCATTACTAACGCTATAGGTGGAACCATTATGTAAATATGTGTGTATGTTTATACATATAGATACGTATCTATACAACTATATGTAACATAAACACATGTATATATATGTCATATTTTTTAACTTAAAATTCAAAGGAAACTATTATCTCATAGAGGGGTAAAATTTGATAGACTGTCATATCTCTTGAATGAGAGCTCAAAATAAAGGAGAGAATATTTCATAACTCAAGAAACCCTTCAAAATAAATATAACCATGTGACATAAAATACAACAATCCATAAACCAATTATAAAGTAAACCTTATGATAGAATGGGTGCTATTGTGGTCATATGAGCATTAACATGTCAAGGTATAATGTGTTGAAAAATGAGGTGTTTTCTTAGCTTAATACTCTGTAAAACATTAATATTGTTGTTCTAAGTAAGTCTTTTCTTTGTTACATAAATTCTTTGTGGGTGATTATCTTGATTAATTCATTTTACTGTTGTAGAATGAAGAGAGAAGTTGATAGAAGAACTAGACAGGATATTAGAAGGATCACACAAGATATACCGTGGAGAAACCCTTTCGGGAAAAAAATCCACCAAGAATTATTCTATTATTCAAACTCTGAATTACAATAGCTCCAATTCTTGATTGAGAATGCTTCTTCTGTCTTTACCAATCTACTTCACACCTGTAATAACAATTATTAAAACTCTATTCAACTTGAACGAGATATAGAGACAATATGCAACCTTGTAATCTCCAAATGGTGATAATTACAATGCACAAGCTCAAGCCCTTGAAAAGGTACGCCATATTCCTTCAAGCATAGTTATTCAGTGAAGACTAAAGCTTACAACATGTGCATCATGCATTTGGGTGTCCCAAACTGAAGCTACAACTTCTCCTTCACTTCGGTGATAATTCCAAAGCTCTTCCTCAAAGTTGGCGCCATTAAGAAATCCCACTTAACTGAGCGTTTAGAAATATCTTATCATGCATGAGAGATAAATCCAATAAAGCATCTTGGGCGCCCAAGTTGGCTTCAAGTGCTTTATAGTTAACTGAAACATTTACTCAACACCATTCCCAAAGAATGGTCATCCCTTCTAACTAGAGGTAGTTCCTGTTATCTGTCATACAACTCAATGTTATTAGCCATGCATTTCAAGTTAACTGAAGCTAACTACATGCAACTCAAAATAACCAACATGCATGCAACTGAAGATAACTGAACCATAACTGAACTGAACTAAACTGAACTAAACTCAACTGAACTAAACTAAACTAAACTGATTCTGAATTGAATTGAACTAAACTGAATTGATCTGAACTAAACTTAACTGAACTTCAAGCATGCAAACATCAAATCCTAACTCCTAGGATCTTTTCATGCATTCAGAAGTGTTAACTGTTACTCCGTATAGTTAACTGAACACAAGGTGAGTTTCACCTTACCATGTGTGCACCCACATGCTCCTATTATTTAGGAATAACTACAAATGTCAATTTCAGGATTTATTTCATCTAAATAATTAATCTCATCCTAATCTTAGTGTTGTTGAACACATCCAAGAGTCTAGGAGATACATGAAATAATTAATGTTTTAGGATTTGCAATTAAATGGCATCCTATTTCCAACATTCTCCCACTTGACATTATACATTGCAATTATTCTAAACAAGGAATAATAAAACAAGTACAAGACTCAAAGCCAATGGCCTTCTTGCACCAACTAACCAAACCATGCTAACTTCAAATGCAACCTGCATAATCATGAAGCTTCCAAGCAAATGATTAAAACCAAGAGAACTTATCTGTATGGTTTCATAAGATAATCTGTAACATTAATTAAAGTGTTAACTTTCTCAATTAATTACCTTCCCATTATCAACCAAACCATTACCTTTCCCAAGCCTCTGTATCCAAACCACCTCTTTCGAGGTATGCTAAACCATTGAGTGTGTTGAATTCACATTCAACCAAGGTGTAGACTCCTCGGTCTTTTTTGTTGAATTTTTTTTCTTACAAGTAACCTTTCCAACAAAAGTCTCTTACCATAAGAGAATTCTAGCCTCACCTAATTCTCCAAGTATCCATGAGGACCTGTAACCAACCAATCCATTCCAAACTCCAAACGCAACACAACACTTTCATGAAGTAATCAAGCAAATGATTAATGTACCCAAAACTTAAGAGAATTACACAAGAACATTGTCAAAGCTCCAATCATGAATCATGAACATAAACATGACATCCATGATCTAACCATCTCCTCTTAGGAGATCACATGCATCATAACACACTTATACATCCTAGTCTCAAGAGAACCATGTAATATGCCAAACTCTAAATGCATATCAAGAGTAAACCATGACATCAATAACAAATATACTCTAAACCAAGAAACCATATCTCCAATCACACGGAGATACCTTACCAATGATGCATCCAAGTCACTGCCAACAACTCCCACTAAACCGTGATACCGAGTCACACATGGCATTGTGACTACCATCCTCTCTACGAAGATTACTCTGAAACATGAAGCAAAGAGTTATCACAAACAATATTAGCTAAAATAACCAATGCATCATTACTATTATTCGAGGACTCCTCTGTAGAAGAATCAGAACTCTCTTTCTTGTTCTTACAATCCTTCTTCACATGTCTTGGTTTCCCATAGTTCCTAAACTTTACCTTACTTCATCCTTCTGACTTACCCTTCCCTTCCTTGTTTCCCTTAGGCTCCTTATTCTTAGGCCTACCTTTTACAAACAAGGCATCTTGTATTTCCTCCTCATCTCCTCTGATATGAGAGTAGGAATAATGTTGTCCATCTTTGGATCTGCACCATTACCACTAATTGCAACAATTATATTTTTCCAAGAATTTGGTAAAGAACAAAGTAATAAAATGCACTTATCCTCATCCTCAAGCTTTACATCTATAGATGCTAACTAACTAAGAATTAAATTGAAAGCATTTAAATGTTGTGCTACTAAATCACCATCTTTCATTTTCAATGAATATAATTGCCTTTTCAGATACAACTTATTGGTGAGACTCTTAGTTTGATAAATATCCCCTATTCTTTTCCAAATTTATATGCACTGGTTTCCATTGAAACATTCAAAAGAACAACATCAGGAAGGCACAATCTAATTGTTCCTCTTTCCTTTTTATCTAACTTAGCCTAATCTTCATCTGACATAGATGTCTTTGTCTCATTATTAACCGCTAACCATTGATCTCTTTCTTCAAGAAGATCTTCCATTTTTAATTTCCACATTTCATAGTTAGAACCATTGAACCTTTCAATATCTAACCTTGAATTCATTTTAACAAAAAACTTAATTCCAAAATCAGCCAATTACTAAAATAATAAGAGCTCCCACTAAGCCAATAAATCCTTCAAACTTTAAGAGAAAGGCGTCCCAATACTCTACCCAACCTTAGCTCTGATACCAAATGTTGAAAAATGAGGTGTTTTCTTAGCTTAATACTCTGTAAAACTTTAATATTGTTGTTCTAAGTAAGTCTTTTCTTTGTTACATAAATTCTTTGTGGGTGATTATCTTGATTAATTCATTTTACTGTTCTAGAATGAAGAGAGAAGTTGATAGAAGAACTAGACATGATATCAAAAGGATCACACAAGATATACCGTGGAGAAACCCTTTCGGGAAAAAACTCCACCAAGAATTATTCTATTATTCAAACTCTAAATTACAGTAGCTCCAATTATTGATTGAGAATGCTTCTTCCGTCTTTACCAATCTTCTTCACACCTGCAATAACAATTATTAAAACTCTATTCAACTTGAATGAGATATAGAGACAATATGCAAGCTTGTAATCTCCAAATGGTGATAATTACAATGCACAAGCTCAAGCCCTTGAAAAGGTATGCCATATTCCTTCAAGTAGAGTTATTCAGTGAAGACTAAAGCTTACAACATGTGCATCATGCATTTGGGTGTCCCAAACTGAAGCTACAACTTCACCTTCACTTCGGTGATAATTCCAAAGCTCTTCCTCAAAGTTGGCGCCCTTAAGAAATCCCACTTAACTGAGCCTTCAGAAATATCTTATCATGCATGAGAGATAAATCCAATAAAGCATCTTGGGTGCCCAAGTTGGCTTCAAGTGCTTTATAGTTAACTGAAACATTTACTCAACACCATTCCCAAAGAATGGTCATCCCTTGTTAATTGGAGGTAGTTCCTGTTATCTGTCATACAACTCAATGTTATTATCCATGCATTTAAAGTTAACTGAAGCTAACTACATGCAACTCAAAATAACCAACATGCATGCAACATGCACTTGCATGCAACTAAAGATAACTGAACCATAACTGAACTAAACTGAACTGAACTAAACTAAACTAAACTGATTCTGAACTGAACTGAACTGAACTGAACTGATTTGAACTAAACTTAACTAAACTTCAAGCATGCAAACATGAAATCCTAACTCCTAAGATCTTTTCATGCATTCAGAAGTGTTAATTGTTACTCTGTATAGTTAACTGAACACAAGGTGAGTTTCACCTTACCATGCGTGCACCCACATGCTCCTATTATTTAGGAATAACTACAAATGTCAATTTTATGATTTATTTCATCCAAATAATTAATCTCATCCTAATCTTAGTGTTGTTGAACACATTCTAAGAATCTAGGAGATACATGAAATAATTAATGTTTTAGGATTTGCAATTAAATGGCATCCTATTTCCAACATAATGGTGTTAACTAAAGAAATTATATTGGTCAAAGTTGTATATTCAAATTATTGCATAGCTTTAAAACTATTTGAGTTTTCTCTTTGCCACACTGTGATGCTAAAGGACATTACATTTAGATACATGGTTGCTTGTTGAGCATGAGATAAGAATGCATTAAATTTAGTAACATCCTAATAGCACACATTTTCATGCATGTCAATTGTCATTAACTAGACCCTTCATGATCTAGGTCAGGATTCTCTTATAAAGTATCATAGGGAAGCTTATTTCTTTGTGGAATTCATTTTGATGATACTATCTCTTCTTTGAGTTTGTGAAGGAATATTTTTCATAAAAAAATTATATTGTAAAGGCATTGTCACATTGTAACTATTTATTATTTATTTAATCGTGACTCAAAATTATTTTGGTAAATGATTGGTCTCTTAATAAATAGTGAATCAATTGTGAATATTGATTATTGTTGAAACAAAATTTTGTAATGTTAATTAACTCTTTAAGTTCACTTGTACTGTTACACTACAAGAATATCTATTAACTAATTGTATAGAACCCTTTTTAATAATGCATGCTGCAGTTTATGAATTGTTTGAAATTATACATTTAAAACTTTATTTTGTGATTAAACAATAGTTTTATATTCTACTATTGATTCTATTTTATTATTGGGAAATTATTTTTAAATATATAATTACACATGGAATTAATATGTTATTGTATTATGGTGTTTTATTACATTCATCCTTGAATGTAACAATTTGGAGGTCACAAATGTCATGCCATTGCTCTGGTTTCTACAAGAGTGCTCAATATTGACATATATGTTCACACAGGTGCCTATGATTAACGTAATTATCCTCATGAGCACCCAAAATTGGCTAAGGATGTTTATTATAGTACCTAGATCACTATATTTTATCCTTGACACAACATAGTCTCCAAATTTTGGAGGGAAGTTCCTCCAACTCTTATTTTATTATTATTAACCCATAGTACACCCAAGGATGCATTTTCATTATCTTTCTTCTTTCTACTTATTGTTTTCATGAGGATTGTACCTTGACAAAGTATAAAACTTAGTTATACTGTGAAACATGGGATCCTCTTCAATTTGTGGGTTGTTTATAGTGAAGATGAACCTCCAGAGAGGGCTAGTTCCTCTTGATGAACCTCCTATAAACTATTTATTGACAAAGAAAAGGGATATAAGAACTAAAAATGAGAAGATCTTATCCTAGGAGGCGATGCACCAAAATTTAAATGACATGTACCTATTGTTTCAACACACAGTTTCTCTCATAATTTTCCCATACTCAATGCACAACTCAATTTTGAACAAGAATTTAAAACTTTATTTTGTGATTAAATAATAGTTTTATATTTTACTATTGATTCTATTTTATGATTGGGAAATAGTTTTAAAATATATAATTACATAAAATTATGTTATTGTATTATGGCATTTTATTACATTCATCCTTGAATATTACAATTTGGAGGCCACAAGTGTCATTTCATTGCATTGGGTTCAACAAGAGTGCTCAATATTGACATATATGTTTACACAAGTTCCTACGATTAACACAATTATCCTCACAAGCACCCAAACTTGGCTAGGATATCTATTATAGCAACTAGATCACTATATTTTATCCTTGGCACATAATAGAGTCTCTAAATTTTGGAGGGTGGTTCCTCCAATTCTTCTTCAATTATTATTAGCCCATTGTAAACCCAAGGATGCATTTTCATTATCTTTCTTCTTTCTAGACTTATAATTATTCATTTCCTAGCTCCACATTAGCTTACTTTCTATAATAATCTACAAGTAGTTTGTGTATCTATAGTATTTATCAATATTTACTTCATATTAGTTCAAAGTAGGCTAATTTAATGGAGGCTAAATCTTAGTTCAAATATATACTTTAGACTTTAAGGTTTATTTTAGGTTCCTTCCTAATGGAGCTTTGATCAAAGAGGAAATATTTTTGGCAAAATTTGATTCACAAATTCATATGTGGTCCATAGGTGACACATGCTTATGCTTAAACCCATGCCTTATATTTCTATGATCCTTTTTATGTTCAAATATTAGCCTTACATGTTATGATCCTTATTATGTTCATATATTTTTGCAACTTATTTGTACTCACATGGTTCTTATTTAGCACTCATGACTATCTATGTCTTGTCATTTGCATATGGCAGGGAAGAACATTGAGGGTATTTCAACTTTCCTTTATTGCACATACCTTCACGATTATCTCCTACTTATGTGCTTACATACTTATCATATGATGATATATTTTACTTACATGCCTTATCATGTTTATATCTTGTTCTCCTCTCCAATTCATTGCATCCTTTCTATGCAATCAATTGGAGGGGGCATACGTGTCACTAACATTTATTAGATTATGAGTTATGTTTTGTAGTGATGAGCTCATAGTCATTCCCATTTTTTGGGGATTTTTTTATCAATTCATCTGCATTGTTAGAACCTTTTACATAGTTAGAGATTTTATCATTTTATGCAACATTTATATTCTCTTATCTTTCTCCTCTTTACTTTTAATTTTTGAAGGACAATTCATTTTCAAGCAAGTTGTAGTTAGTGCTTATTTTAAAACACAACTCATTATAAATTCTTTGCTTTATCTTGTAGGTATTTAATGGAGCAATCATAGTAATACGATTTGAAAAAAATATTACTTTACATAAATTCATATTCTTCTAGTGTTTAAAGAATATTTACTTACATGTTGACTACCTATTTTACTTCTTCAAGTCCTTTTCCCTAATGATTTGGGCTTGCTTTGATTAGAGTGTTTTAAATGATACAAATAGCTTGCAAGTGGCATTTTCTTGTATGAAATTAACTCATGACATCCTTAAATATTGATCCCTTATTACTAATCTCTAGATTTGCATTCCTAAACCCTAGACCTATTGTTGATCTCTTTGAATCATATATGTGGGTGTGGACTTGACCTATGTCACTTTTGTAGTCTCATATCTAAATCTCACCTTTTTAAAATTTAAAATTCAAATTTATCTATTGTTAACCACTTCACTAGCCATTGTGAGCTAACTTAGTGCACATTTTGTTGATTTGTGTTTGGTTATTATGATTAAGGGCATTCATTCATTTATTTTGAAATAATCTAGGAATCTATTAACACATCTAGAATTTAATGTACACAAAGGGGCAAGAGGAACATTATTAGCACATTACATCAGCATACGTAATCTTAAGTCCATTGCATGCTTACTTAGAATATTTAAAGTGGTCTAATTGAGGAGAACACGACCCTTACATTTTGATAGATCCTCCAAAGGTGTTTGTAGACACCACATATGCTTAAACAAGTCTAGACACAAGAAATCTAGACAAATAGGTTCAAGTATGTAGAATTGTCCTAGAGTAAGTCTATAACATGCAAGTTTCAGTTTGCACATGGAGAGATCACTTTCGTACTCAAAAGTTGGTCATTTAAAAAAAAAAAAGTTCTTGATAAATGCCTTCTCGACAAACTTACAAATTAGCAACATATTTTGAAATTTCTAAACCTTGATGAATGAAAAAATATATCTACATCAAAACTAGAGTTAAATATTCGCACACTTAATTTATTCAATTCCTAAATTTATTTATAAGTTTAATTTGATGTTTATTTTAATTATTTATCCTAACTCATTATCTAAGTTTAATTATATACTAAATAATTAATTAATTAATTAATTTAACTACCCCTAGATATTTATGTAAAAGTAGTGTAAATTTTTGCAATTTAAATGAGGAAAGCTTGGAACACCATCTTAAATTACTTCAAAACCACCTAATTACATTCTTCAATAAAAGAAATCTAGAATAAATTTTTAAGTAATTTTTTTTGAAAATTTCTCTAGGGATTGGCGGCTGCCTAAAAGAGGAAAGAAAACAATAAAAAACAAAACATAAGTGATGGCATAAGGTGTGGGGCTCGTATCACGAAATCATTTCCATATAAACATGTCTCCCGAAATAAGTCAGGCCTTTTCCCAAATGTCTTGTCTGCCAGGTGTTATTTTATAAAACATTAAAATTCATTTATAGAAATATAAAATATAAAATATACAAATTTCTAAATCTCTAAATATTTTCGAGCAACACAATTTGTGATGTATTTTTACGAAAAAGCTGCCCAAGCATGCCCTTCAACGGTCAAATTTCCGTGCAAGCCGCGGATGATGATTCACATTCATTTCCCCTTCTTTATAAATAATCTCACCACACCTTACCATAATCACTGCTGATTTCCTTACGAAGACTCTGTCTTGCACTAAGATCCTGTTTTTCTCGGGGTGCTTACTCCACTACAAAAAAATATTCAGTTGCTGTTCTTGTCTGATCTGTATTAGCGCCTCTTTTGCGCAGGAAATAACAGCAGGCCTATTGTTTTTGCAGGCGAAACCAAATGGGTTCTATGAATGATTATGAAGAGGTTCGCAGGCAGCGGCTGGAAGAAAACAAGAGGCGCATGGAGGAGCTCAATCTCACGGGACTCGCTACCAGTTTGAAACAGGTCTCTAATACGGCCTCCAAGTCTGCAAAGGTTTGTGTTGGTTCAATACAAGTTAAACTGTCTCCTCTTTTTTTGGCTTGCTGGTATTGTGAACAAGTGTTGCTGTTTCTGTGAGGGGATTATGTTTTGAAATTGGTGTTTTTCTTTTATAGAGGTCTTCAATCCCCAGGAAGCTGAGGACAGAGGAGAGAGCGGTGGTGGTGCGTCGCTCCAGTCGTGTAGCCAACAACCCTCCTCCGGATTACCGTGAAGTAAGTAATGTGATTAGCTTAACTTTGCAATGTAGGAGCTGGGGACAAATGGCTTGCAGTTTAGAAGTAGCTCCACATTCCCTGGAGCGATTTTTGAGTAGGAATGGGGCATTTGGCTGAAAAGGGGGTAGGGGCTCTGTTGGTTGGTTAACCTGCAAATGGGGTTTTTGGCATTTGTAGGACTTGTTTGCAGACATAGAACAAGGGCATGTAGTCTGTGTTAGGTGCCTGGTCTCTGTGGCTAGTGGCTACTTATGTGCAGAGCCCAGTGATTTTGGGTTTTCCGTTGGTGTTGGACTCACATTGCTGTGGTTCTCTCCTATGTTGTTAAGAGTATTGGAATACATACTTTATGCATCATATCATAAGTTATCAGGAAACTGTGTTTACGGGTAGGGAGATGCTATTTTAAAATGATGGAGCAGGTCTACAGGAACTAGATACACACAAGGATCAGTCTCTGTACAGGTGTTACATTTACTCACTGGGACTAGTCTGTCACTGTACTCGATTTCTCCTGGTGATACCAGTTTTAGCTTGTGTGTACACACCATTGGTCCTCAAAGTCGATTATGGAGTTAGAGGGCTACTGCCTTTGTCTTTTGGAGCTCAGTTTCTACCCTTCGCAGGGTGTTTGGGTGCCTTAAGTATATACTGTGGTCGGGTGCAGTTGCTGAAAATCATTTGACATGCCAGGACTCAAGCCTCAGATCTTCTAGGGGCACCTCTGACTACTCTACTATTGCGCACTGAAGGGTTTGGGTGCTTTATCCTCTGATTAGGTGTAGTTGTTAAACAGCATGAATATACCAAACTACTGAGCATTCTGCCATTCGGCATTTAACTATTAGATATAAAATCCAGTAATAATCCGCTCGATACCATGATTCTTTACTATTTGTACCTGCTAGGTTTGGCCGACCTTCAAAACATTTCTCCAAACCTGAAATACTTTTGGAGTGCGAGGACTAAAATTTTAGATTTTCTAAAGGCTCCTCTGACCACTATACGATTGAGCACTAGTAGGGTTTGGGTGCTTTATCCTCATCCTTTGATTAGGTGTAGTTGTCAGAAAATATGAATATTCTAGTATTTAAACCTCTGAGCACCCTGTCATTGAGCAATCCAGTACTAGATTTAAAGTCCTACAATAATTCCCATTGTGCTTACTAGATTCGGCTGAACCTTAAAGATTTTCTCCAAACCTCAAATGCTTTTGGAGTGCCAGGACTCAAATCTCGGATCTTCTAGGGGCATCTCTGACCACTATACCATTGAGCACTGGCAGAGTTTGGGTACTTTATTCTCTGATTGGGTGTAGTTATTAAAAAGCATGATTGCTACTATTCAAATCTCAGAGTGCTCTGCTATTTAGCACTCCAAGACTTGATTTAAAATCCAATAATAATCCCCATGATTCTTTACCATTTGTACTCACTAGGTTTGGCTGAACCCCAAATATTTTCTCCAAGACTCAAATGCTTTTGGAGTGGCAAAAATATCAATTAGAACCTGCAGATATGGCTGTTGAACCCATTGACTCTTGTCTCTCATTTCCTGCTCATCATTGGACCAAAAATTCAAAAATCATGGTCAACAGATAGCAGCCATTCTAATTGTAGCACAGATGTTGGCACTATTTATGTAAATTATCATAATTTTGATAATCTAATTTGTTTATATTGTCAAGAACTAATAGTACCTCCAAATATCATCTAACATATTTAAATTGTCAAGAACTAGTAGTATGTCCAAATATCTCCTGTAAGTTTTTCAAATTCATCTTTATGCATTACTTTATGTATTGTTTATTTGCATGTAGCTTTCTAAACCTAGTGATCATTGGTGAGAAGATTGTGCATCTTGCCATTTTGTGGAAGCTTGCCAGTCTTTGCGCCCTCCTCTTCATCTTTGGTAGCTCCCGGTGCTATACACTCTTTGTGTTCTTTACAATTGTCCCTAGTTCAAGCTTTATTTTGTCCAAACTTCCTAAAATAGAAAAATTGTTTGGCTGTCTTATGACATCAGAAAATTTCGTAGTAACTCTTCTTCCTTCTCTTTTCTCTTAGCTGTTTCTCTTACAAAGTTGCTTCCCTCTTTTTTATTATGAATGTTGTAGTCAAGACTATTTAACCTTTCGCCAATTTTGTATTCAAAGTAGTTAGAATTCTATTAATGTTAGTACATATATCACCATGTGATGACCAATGTCAATGCCAATGCCCTTTTCTTTTATGCAATCTAGATGTTGCCATCTATATATGTAAAAGAAATGAATTTAAATAACATGCAAAATATATAGTTCAGAAAATTGTTGAAAATTTGTTTGAATCCCCATAGCAAGGAAAGAGTATGCTGGTAATAATATGTCTTATCATCTAGATATTGTATATTTATATATTTTACAACTGAACGACAGTTGGAAGTTTGGATAATGTGGATTACTCTTTTCTATTTAGTAGAGCTGGCAGAAAACTGACTCATTATTTTGCAGGCACCTGAGATCCCATATGCTCGGAACAGGTAAGTTTAATTGGTTTTATCATTTATGCTATTGACATTCAAATTGAATGTTACATCTTGGGTTCTAGATGTTAATATTTCCAATGTTGTTTGCAGCTATGGCCGTAGATCTCTCTTTTCACATGCAATTGCCTCAGTTGAAGCAAGTCGAGAAGCAGTTGAACATGCATGCAATATTGAATCTGGTTTAGGATCCACCTACCCAACATTTGTGAAACCCATGTTACATTCCCACATTTCTAGTGGATTTTGGCTGGTAAGAAAAAAATATGTAAACTGCATTTGTAAGTTAAGAATGGTTTTGTGGATGGATATTGAAATTTTAAAAAGTAAATACAATGTGCTGAATGCAATGGTAATCCTCATCCTTTTAGTTATTTCGGGATTTTTAAATATTTTTTCCTTGAAGTTAACTTTTTGCTTAAAATTTTATCCACCAAATGGAGCAGACCCCTGCAAGTTCCCATGGAAAACTACTTTTTTAAACTTAAAATTCTTTGAATAAGGCTATTTTTCGTCTTCATAAAGTAATGACAATTCTCACCTTTTCAGCTTTTCCATTAATTTTTTTTTTCTTAAAAGTTAGTTCAAATTATGCACCAAATGGAGCAGGTGACTACCAAGTCTCCATGGGTACAGCTATTTTAAGCTTAAAATTGGAGTACAGCTATTTTAAGCTTAAAACCTTGAGAAAAGGAAATTTTGTTGATTGCTATTTACTTGCAACAAGCAATGACCACCACTAACCTTCATAAAGATTTTATGTTTGCAAGGCTATTCTCATTGTACAGTAACTTCATAAAGATTTTATGTTTGCAAGGCCACCACTGATGAATTTGCTTTGTGCAGGGTCTTCCAGCTGACTTTTGCAAAACATACTTACCGAAACAAAATACGAGGATGATTTTAGAGGATGAAAATGGTGATGAGACTGAAACTCTTTATCTTGCTGGTAAGGTTGGCCTCAGTGCAGGATGGAGAGGTTACTCAATTCAACATGATTTGATTGAGGGTGACTGCTTGGTTTTCCAGTTGATTCCGCCGAACAGATTCAAGGTAATACTAATTGAATTGAAAGTGTATGCTTTGCATTTTGGATATAGCTTAATGAATCACTTTGATTTCACTATATGAGGACTAAACTACTATCTTACATTTTGTTCAGTATCACCATGTTCAATAGGGATGGGTTCCACAACAGGATTATACACTTACAAAATTTGCTTCTCTTTGTAGTCTATTTGTTGGATATCTATCTTGATGCATTTGTAAATTTATACTTTCTCAAAAAAAAAAATATCACTTGAATAAATCCATCGAATTTAAGACTATTTATTTGTTACAAGAACTTTAGTTTTGAAACGGTTAGTCAGTTTACCTGCTATTTTGTTTATGGACCAGATAAGATGGGTATCAGCATATACTTTAATAATAGTAAATATTTTCATTCGTTTGAAGTAGTATAGTATTCTGGTTCCTTAAATATATACTTGAAGTACTAGTAAATCTTTTCATTCGTTTAAGTAATGTAGTTTAATGGTTCCTTAATAACTAGTGAATTTAGCTTTTTTCCTTTTTTGGTTCAAGAATCTCGTTTTGAAAAGGCTAATTTATTGCTCTCCAGTAGGGTTTCATTCTAGTGAAGATTAGCTGGTAAATTATGACAGTTAAGTTACTGCAGTTCTGTTTTCAATGTTTTCATGCATTTGTAGAATATAGTTCTTTAGAACTTAGAACTTTCTTTTTCAAATATACACAGGTCTTGATAGTTTTGTTTTGTTTGGGCGTAACTTGAGTTTACTGCTGCCCATTAAGGTTCCATTGTAGCTACTGTGTGGACCTTGTCAAATTTGACAATTCTGTGTTGTTCATTTTGGTTCTGCATGTTTTGGCATGGGAACAATGAAATTTACCCCACTTAATGTGATTCCTTAACATTATATCAATTTTACCTATTATTATATTTGCCAGTTCTTCAACAGAAGCTTGACAAAAAAACATTATAACAGGAGATATGAAATAAGATCACATTGAAATACGAGTTAACATTCAGTATCATCAGGGTTCCTCTTTGAACAGAAATAAGTCTATTTGAATCCAAGATAATTTCTAATCTCATTAGAAGGTTAGGAAAGCTATTAGAAATAAGTCTGTTTGAACCCAAGATAATTTCTAATCTCATTAGAAGGTTAGTAAAGCTGTTAGAAATTTTTATTTTTTGCGGGATTTGCAAAGCCATAAACCATCACCAGATTTGGTTAGTCAATCTGGGATACTCAGTACTCAACACCTTTTCATTTTGTCAATTGGAATTTTGTTTCACTTTGACAAGTACTCGTCTCTTTGGATAATCAATTGTTTTTTTATAGTTAATTCATTGATGAACAATGGCGGATTTTCTTTGTTGCAAAGCCAGGGGTGTCCCGCAATTGATGTCAATCATCTCAGAACTCTTTTAACACCTTTTCATTTTGCATATAATCTCTTTGATGACCAAGTTTTATGATCCACAGGAAGCATACAAATGCCAGAGTGTTGCTAGTATTGTAAAGACAGGAAAAACGCTAACATGTCACAACTTTGACCCAAAACTTTTACTTGATGCTTAATGCCTTAATAGCATCCCTCGTATTTTGCCTGAAATCAATTTTAAGTTGGAAAGAGCATCTTAGTGTAAAGTTTTCTTCAATGTTTGTATCCTAGAATTGTCCAGAGTAATACGTCTTCTCTTTGTTTCCAGGTGTATATTGTTAGATCGGCTGATTTTGAATCGGGGAAGAATAGGAGGGCTTTAGACAGTGAATCAGACACTGTCGAAGAGTTGTCTGTGTCTGACAAACGAAAAAGATCCTCAGAAGATGAGGAAGAGGAATCGGTTGAAGCAGAAGAGGCTTCAAACGAATCGGTTGAAGCAAATGGCAAGTTGTCTAAAAAGTCTAAGGCTTTGGGCGAAGCAAAAGATGGGAAGCAACAGTCTAAGAAATCTGGTAAAAAGCCATTACAAAATTCTGATGGGGAGGAACAGGAGAAGCAGCAGAATGGGAGCAACAAGGAACAAAAGTCAAAAGCGAAAGAAGATACTACTGCAGGACCTAAGTCCAAGTGGGCCCAAGTAAAATCTAAAGGCAAAAAACAAATCAACAGCATGATGCCAATAAGAAAGACATCATCAACGTCCGAAGGTCATGTTAAACCGTCAAATGGGCGTATTGTGACGGTGGCTGCTTGATAATATATGAACCAGGCTACATTTTGTTGTATGCATTGTCAAAACTTGCAGCTTTCTGCTAACTTTGGGTCCATACTTTAGTAGCTACCTAACTCGAGTTTTAAATTTAATGGAAACTGCTCATTTTTACTTAATTTTTTTCTGCTTCAAATTTATTTAACGCAAAATAAGGTATTAATAGGTATGTACTAATTTGTTGGCAATGGTATTTGTTATATACAATGCAAAGTAAAGTACAAAACATCACAAATCATCATTTTTTGTGTGTATTGTGTTCATAGCTATAAAATGATAATGCAGCTGAAAACAACTTGATAATGTTATGAAGAGAATTCAGAAAAGAATCGAGTTCATATAGAAAGCTACATTAGAAGTTTCGAAAGAAAATGAATTTTGTTTGATTTGACAAACTAAAACTACAAATGAAATTCAAGTAAAAATAATGGTGTTTTATTGAGTGTATCTCCCTCAGTGTGGTAACTAGCTAGATCTGATTTTGATTGTGGTTGTTGCATCTTGACAATAGTTGTCCCTGGAGGTGAGGGGGCGAATATTGTCTGAGGTTGCCTTGCCACATTTGAAGTGGTTGCAATAAAATTTCTGGATTTAAAACTAACACACAATCAAATCCAGAAATTTTATTGCAACTACTTGATGGATTGTGGAAACTTGATATCTTTAATACATATGAAGTGGTTTTGTCCTTGCCCGTTATGAGGTTGCCTTGCCAAATTTGAAGTGGTCTTGCCCTTGCCCATTATGAGGTTGTGTCCACATTTGTGGTCAATAGACCTAGATTTAATGATATCAAGTTTCCACAATCCATAATGTTCTCTTTCAATGATTTCTGGATTAGATCGTGTGAGAATTTTTGCATCAACGTTTCAGATCACGCTCCGTGATCCATCATCAGGATGAAAGCAAAGAGCTTAGGGAGAAAAATGATGGATCATGGAGTGTGATCCAAAATGTTGATGCAAAAATTCTCACACGATCTAATCCAGAGATCATTGAAAGAGAATATACCTACCTAGAAGGTAATTTTCCTCAAAATGTTTTGAGCCAATTTGAAGTGGTCAATGTCCTTGCCAATGCAACATGGGTAAAAACTAAATATGCACCTAGAAGTTAGTTTTTGTTTTTGTTAAAAGTAGTTGGAGTTGGCATTTGAAATGGTTTTGTCCTTGTCCATTGCTAAAGTTGAGACTCCAATTAAGCCCAAAATTGTGTTTGTGGAGGCTAAACAATTAAACAACTAGAAGGTAATTTTTTTGTGAAAAGGTGTTAGGAGTTGTATTTGAAATGGGTTTGTCCTTGTTCATTGCCAGAGTTGAGTCTAGATTGTCTTTGGTGGTAAAAAAATCAAGCTTAGATTGTTTGTGGTGGTAAAAAATTAAGTTCAGATTGTCTTTGTTGGTAAAATATTAAGCTCAGATTGTCTTTGGTGGCAAAAAATTAAGCTTAGATAGAAGGTAATTTTTTTCAGCTTGTCCTTGTCTGTTGCATAAGCTTGGTGGCAAAAAAATTAAATATACAACTAAAAGATGAATTTTGTGAGGTGGTCTTTTATCAACTCAAACTTAATCTATTAGAGAATAGGTATTATTTTAAACAAATCTAGGAAACAAGAGCTTCCTCCTTTCAAGTCCTCCTTTGCTTGTTTATAACATAATTTAATTGCAAAGATTTCTTGATTCGATTGTGTGTTAATTTTTGCATCAAAGTTTCGGATCACACTTTGTGATCCATCATCTTGATGAAAATGAGAGCACCAAGAAAGAAAAAAGAAAATGGATCACGGAATTTTTTATTGGTGCTCTCATTTTCATCCTGATGATGGATCACGAAGTGTGATCCGAAATGTTGATACAAAAATTAACACACAATTGAATCTAGAAATCTTTGCAATTAATGATATGGATTGTGGAAATTTATTATCTTTAACGTAATTTAAACTAATAAGTTCTATGTAGAGGACTGCCTATAATTTCTCAATTGGTATTGCTGAAAAAAATTAGGAGCTTTTTATAATCAAGGTTTTTAGATAAATTTATAATCAATTGTTGCCATAAGTTTTAGTAGAAAATTTTATGAAGCTGGTGGTCTTATTATTTGATTAAAACCAACATTGCATTATCGAGTACTATATTAACTAAAATGAGAAAAAAGAGCTTCATGCTTTCAAGTCATTGTTTGCTTGATTAAGCTTATGGTCCCATGGGCGTGGGTCATTGAAAATTTATTAGTCAGTATTGTTGAGAAGATTTATGAGTTTTTATAACAAGAGGTTCTCATGAAATTAATAATTAGTTAATGCCATAAATTTTGGTCAAGAATTTTAGAAATCTAGTGGTCTTATGATTTGTTTAAAAAATGCAAGATTGCATCCAAGGAAAATCTCCCTCAAAAAATTTACCTAAAATCTTGTAGGCACCTTTTAATGGTGTCAAGTGGATAAAAAACCCCTAGGAGGAGGAAATTTTTTGTCCTACCTCATTGACAACTATTAGAAATTTTGCAAGTGAGTAAAAAAAACCCTAGGCCTGAAATTTCTAGTCTTACCCCATATGCCTTGTTGCTCATTGATTACATAGTGCCAAGTGGATAAGAATACCATATTGTATTATCGAAGTGTGGTAGGAGTTGCATTTGAAATGGTCTTGTCCTCGTCCATTGCCACTAGATTGTCTTTGGTGGTAGAAAATTAAAGCTTAGATTGTCTTTGATGATAAAAAAAAAAAGCTTAGATTGTCTTTATGGTAAAAAATTAAGCTTAGATTGTCTTTGATGGTAGAAAATTAAGCTTAGATTGTCTTGATGGTAAAAAATTAAGCTCAAATTGTCTTTGGTGGCAATAAATTAAATATACACAAAAGGTAATTTTTGTCAAAAGGTGATAGAGTTGCATTTGAAACGGTTTTGTCCTTTTTGGCGGTGTGAGTTGAAGATTGTGTTTGTGGTGGCAAAAAATTAAATATACAACTAAAATATAATTTTCAAAGGTGGTGTTATATCAACTCAAACTTAATTTATTAGAGAATAGGCATTATTTTAAACAAATCTAGAAAACAAGATCTTCCTCCTTTCAAGTCATCCTTTGCTTGATTATAACATAATTTAAACTAACAAGGCTATAGTTCAATGGAGGGGATGGCCATTATTTCTCAATTGGTATTGCTGAAAAAAATTAGGAGAATCAAGGTTTTTAGATTAATTTATAGCTAATTGTTGCCATGAGTTCAATAGAAAATTTTATGAAGCTAGTGGTCTTATTATTTGCTTAAAAACTACAATATTGCATTATCAAAGGTCTATGGCGGCTAAACAATTAAATAGACACCTAGAAGGTAATTTTTTTTGGTCAAAAGGTGTTGGAGTTGCATTTGAAATGGTCTTGTCCTTGTCCATTGCCAAAGCTGAGCCTCAATTGTCTTTGGTGGTAAAAAAATATGCTTAGATTGTCTTTGGTGATAAAAATTTAAGCTTAGATTGTCTTTGGTGGTAAAAAATTAAGCTTATATTATTTTTGGTGGTAAAAAACTAAGGTCAAATTGTCTTTGGTGATAAAAATTTAAGCTCAGGTTGTCTTTGGTGGTAAAAAAATACTATCTTTGGTAGTAAGAAATTAAATATACACCTAGAAGGTAATATTTGTCAAAAGGTGATAGATTTGCATTTGAGCTAGCAAAAAAATAAATATACAACTAAAAGATAATTTTCAGAGGTGGTGTTATATCAACTCAAACTTCATCAAAGAGAGAATATATATTATTTTAAACAAATCTAGGAGACAAGAGCTTCCTCCTTTCAAGTCATCCCTTGCTTGATTATAACATAATTTAAACTAATAAGACTATGGTCTTATGGAGGGGATTGCCTATAATTTCTCAATTGGTATTGCTGAAAAAATTTAGGACTTTTTTATAATCAAGGATTTTATATAAATTTATAATCAATTGTTGCCATGAGTCTTAGTAGAAAATTTTATGAAGCTAGTGGTCTTATTATTTGTTTAAAAACAACATTGCATTATCAAGTACTATATTAACAAAAACGAGGAAACAAGAGCTTTGTGCTTTCAAGTCGTTGTTTGCTTGATTAAGATTGTGGTCCCATGGGCGTGGGTCATTGAAAATTTATTAGTCAATATTGTTGAGAAGATTTAGGAGTTTTTATAATAAGAGGTTCTCATGAAATTAATAAGTAGTTAATGCCATAAATTTTGGTCAAGAATTTTAGAAATCTAGTGGTCTTATGATTTGTTTAAAAAATGCAATATTGCATCCAAGGAAAAATCTCCCTCAAAAAATTTACCTAAAATCTTGTAGGCACCTTTTAATGGTGTCAAGTGGATAAAAAACCCCTAGGAGGAGGAAATTTTTTGTCCTACCTCACTGACAACTATTAGAAATTTTGCGAGTAAAAAAACACTAGGCCTGAAATTTCTAGTCCTACCTCATATGCCTTGTTGCTTGTGCCTTCTAATGATTACATAGTGCTAAGTGGATAAGAATACCCAAAACTAGTAAGTAATATTTCCAATAACACCCTCAATCAACCACTAAAAATCTAGAAGCTAGAAAATATCACGAGGTTGTCACTTGATAAATATAGACCGTAAAACCACATACCTAGACTCACTTCCTAAATCTGTCATAACACTTTACTTGTTTTACTCTTGGGATCACTTCCTAAATCTATCTTTATCACTTTATCTGTTTTACTCCTTTAAATAATTCAATTCTTGTCATAACCTACAATTTATTATTAACATATGGTGCAAAACAAGTTACCTATATGCCAAAGGCAGACAACTAGCCAAAGGGACAATAGCAAGTGCCGAACTAGGGTCATTACCAGGTTCAACACTCTTCTTAGGAGAATTTTCATTTAAGCTCATGGAAGAGGAAAACAATGTATTCAATTCATTATGCACCTCCTCATCAATTTTAGTAATCTCATCATCATCTAAATTAATCACAATAGGAGGTCGAATGATAATGTCCAAAGAAGGGTTCAACTCTTGTTGCGGTTGCATTGTAGGATCTTTTTTTTGTGGAAGGGGTAGACTCATCATGCATTGCTTCAGTTGAGTTTGGGTCTTGATTTTCTTTGTTTATTTCTTCATTTAACCTACGAGCAAGGGCACAACGTCTACACCTACGCTCTCTAGCACCTCTATTTCTTTTAGTTCAGTTTTCAAGTTGCGTTTGTGTAGGAGCAGGTTGATCAACCATAGGTTTCTTTTCTTCCCCAAGGGAAGGAACATAAGGAACCATGAGAGGTTGTTTGACCACTTTCTCTTTGACTTAGTAAACTTGTTTTATTCTAGGAGGTGTGATGAGATTGTTTTTGTTGTCTCTTGGTATTTTGTAGGAAATGGGTGAAAGTTCTATCTTAGGTGGATCTTCGTTGTTTGGCATGTCTTTTGGTTCAATCATGGTTTCATCAAGGATGGTAGGATCGGTCGAGGGTTGGGGCATGTTTTTAAGGGATAGTTTTGCTATGCATTTTGCCTTTAAATTTTGGTAGGATTTGAAAAAGAAGTCCTCATGAGGTTTTATAGGTTCCATAGGCTTGGGCTAGAAGAAATCTAAGGAAAAATTTCCATGGGTAGACAAAGGGTTGAAACCCCTATGATGCACAGTGAAAATTTTATTGTCAAAGGGAAACTTTAAGCATTTATGCACAACCAAAGGGACTGCATTCATGGAGCAAAGCCATGGATAGCACACAAAATTGGTCTAATTGTGGGATGACGGAGAATTGTTGTCACGTTGGGTTCACTAAAATGTAAGAAAATTGTCGTCGCTAGGGTTTAGGAAATAGGACAACAATCTTCTACATTCCACATTCAAGGAAAACCCTAGAGATCTCAATCCAACGTTGAAGTAAGGGAAAGAGATCTTGCAATAGGGCTATCCTAGGGTATGATTAAGAGATAAAGAGGGGTTCATCACCAAGCTAGGGCTTGGAAAGATTAATGAAATACAAGGCCTAATTATGAAACTTAATGATATGCAAGACCTAATTAAGTGACCTAAAAATGCAAGTAAATCATAATAGAAAGCTACAAAATCAGAAGTGTACACCTGGAAACTTGTAGAGGCTTGAATAAGGACTTGAAATGCTGAAAACAATGATTTTAATGCTAAGAGGGACTCATACGCCAGTCTAGGCAATTTAGTCCTAGATTGGGTTTTCTGCACCAAAATTGGAATTTGATAGTGTTGATTCTGAATCTATTGAAACCTTGAAAATTGGTTGTACTCTGACTCATACGCCCAAGGTGGCATATCAGTCCTAGTGTGTTTTTTTAAAGGGTTAAGATATGATTTTGACCTCCAATCTCTTCTCTTTCTTCCACACTTTGTTTCCAGATCTGGAACCCTAATTTCAGACTTGTAGAAGACTTTCTATGACCTTGCAAGTGAGGAGACAACTCCAACAACTTCCCTCAAGCTTGTAACCTAATCTTCAAATAGCCTTCATACTCCAAGACACCTAGATTTGCAATCCCACATGTAAAGAGGAGAAAAATTGTTGTTTTTTTAGTGGAAAGGGGTTTGCCTTAGTCAAACCCCATTTTTGTAATCAAACCTTGAAATGAAATGAAATAGGAAAAGAGAATGATGAATGAACAAAAGTAATGTTGCAACTCACCAAACCCTAGCAATAAAGTGCTGCAAAAATGCATGAATGGATCCAATGGATGTGGATCTTGACTCTTGCTTGAATGTGATAGATCTTGAGTTGAATGCTTGCTTGAATCATAAAACACTACATTACAATTGTTAGCTAAAAAAAAAACATGATGCATGGTGACTTTGACATGATGCTTGATGCTTGAAGAATGCTCTAAAACACTTGATAATCAACCTTTTAAGACTCTTGAATGCTCTTGTAAACACTTGAATGCTCTTGTGAACTCTAATTTTCTATAATGCATGAATACTTGAAGGTTTAGGATGATCTCTTGAATTTTTAGGTGAAAATGAGTGAAATAACCTTGTACTTATACTTGTTTATGGTTCATGTCTCGAAATTACAACACTACAAGCCAACATAAGATCTAGGAGAATAAAATACTACCAAGAATTTGAATTAAATTTAATTTTGGGCCACACGAGACTCATACACTAGAAGTGGCATATGAGTCCCATTAGGCATTAATTATGGGACAAATTTCAAAAATGCTTAAAAAGGTGCAAAGCCTAGATTGGGACCCAAAAATCTAGGTGGGACTCATATGCCCAAGGTGGCGTATGAGTCTCATATCACTAAACCTGGGCCACACAACTTGAAAACATTTTAATTATGATTGGATGCTGATTTATATTAGGATAATCCTCAGAAAGATGCATTAATTAAGGCTTGCGGATGCAAAATAAGGCCAATTAGAGCCTAAAGAAGCCCAATTATTTATGAAAACCCTAGAAAAGTGTGAAAGTGTGTTACAACACTTTACAACACTCTAAATAAGGTATAATTAAGTGCATTTAATTCATAACAACCTAAGACCTAATGTGAATGTGTCAAACACATTACAACACTAAATCAAGGCAACATTAATGCTCAAAAAAGGAGGGCCCAAACAGGCAAGGAAAAGTAAAGAGATACTTTTTCTATTGCCACATTTAGCCCCCACTTTAGTGAGAGGATGAACTTGCTTCAAACTCACACTAAATTAGACAAACATACATTGAGAGGGGTCCAAAGGCACCAATTTCGGTAAGATAGGATGACAACAATCAAGAGGGGTGATTAAACCCCCAGGATCAATATCCTATGGAAAACCAACATAGGCACAACAAAATTCACATGAAAAATGATATGAAGAGCAAGAACAAGGCACAAGCATACATTGCCAAAGACAAGGAGAAAGAAACAGAAATAAAGGGGGGTGGATCAAGCCTCGACTGTTTGTCCATCACAATGTGGATCAGATCTAGGTTGTTTGTCCAAAAAATGCACGCTCACTCTGAGGCAACAAAACTCTAGGTTGTTCGTTGGGTGAGTAATCCAAGAAGGTGAGACACATACAAACACGGCCAGTGTGTGCTCACACACACACACACGAGTGGCTAAGGGAAATTCATGCCTTGAATCGGCTTCCCGTCAAACCATACCAAAGTTATACCTCCTGATAACTTTGATAAGGCGCAACACACCAATGAACTTTGAGCTTCATGAGGCAAGAAAAACTTTGTATGCTTGGAACTCATGAAAAAACAAGATGGCTCCATAGGCATGCAAGGTGTGTTATGCAAGGTGTTCATATAACCAAAATTTTGTAAATGAAAACTATAAAGAATGTTCAAAGGAGTCTTTCTTAGTTCATGTGAGGTCTTAACTTAGGGGACATTGTGCCTAATGTCTCCAAGAGAGGACCAATCAAAGAATAAAAGATTCACAACTTAGGGGATGCAATGCTTCACATCAAGCCACTAAGAGGAATGTAATATGCTAAGATAGATCATGCTCTTAAGGGACATCACACTCAATGTCAACCAAAAAGAAAAAAATGCATTGCATGAAATAAGAAGACTACACCATGAAACATGAAGAGGAAAAAGAATAATGACAATGTATGCCCCCATTTTAAAGAAATTGCTAAACACCATGTTGTGAGTAATTACTTTAAAGTAGAAAATAATAAATGCTAACAATAAAGAAGATGTGAGAGCTAATTTGGAAAGCCCTATGCCAAGTCATATGTTTCCAAATAAAGCTACGTCATGCAAAAGAAAAGAGAGGGGTTGCCCCCAAAAATGAAACTCCAAACACATGAGGGATCTATGGATTTGGGGTTAGTATGTTCTTGCTACCATGTTTTTAGAGAGCTTGGAACTGTCATCATTCCCCAAATACTCATAGAACTTGAAGACTGACACAAAGAGAGCGAAAACAATGAAAAACCTTTCGGGTCAACATGGAAGAGACATGAATTTCTCGACGCCTTGCGTCATCCCCAAAAGGAAACACAAGACAAAGAAAAGATAAAGGAAAAGATTTTGGGTCAACATGGAAGAGAAATGAATGTCTCGACGCATTGTGTCATCCCCAAAAGGAAAAAACAAGACAAAGAAAATATAAAGGAAAATCTTTACGACATAAAGAAGAATGAAGGTACAAATAGAGGAATGTCGCAAACAGAGAGAACATCAAACATAACAGTACGGGGATCACATCACACACATGCAATCACAA
This sequence comes from Sequoia sempervirens, assembly GCA_007258455.2. Taxonomy (NCBI): domain Eukaryota; kingdom Viridiplantae; phylum Streptophyta; class Pinopsida; order Cupressales; family Cupressaceae; genus Sequoia; species Sequoia sempervirens. The sequence continues at coordinate 440,240,069 of VDFB02105785.1, read as the reverse complement.
AAAAGACAATGAAAAAGCGATAATGCAAAAGACTAGTAAGGTACATGCGAGTCAACCTAAAGCAGGTCGTCTGCATCCCAATCATGTTCATTGTATGCTGAAGGTGGACAACTAGCCAAAGGGACAATAGCAAGTGCCGAACTAGGGTCATTACCAGGTTCAACACTCTTCTTAGGAGAATTTTCGATTAAGCTCATGGAAGAGGAAAATAATGTATTCAATTCATTATGCACCTCCTCATCAATTTGGTTAATCTCCTCCTCATCATCTAAATTAATCACAACAAGAGGTCGAATGATAATGTCCAAGGAAGGGTTAAACTCTTGTTGCAGTTTCATTATAGGATCATTTTGTTTTGGGGAAGGGGTAGACTCATCATGCATTGCTTCAAACAAGTTTGGGTCTTGATTTTCTTTGTTTATTTCTTCATTTAACTTGCGAGCAAGGGCACAGCGTCTACACGTATGCTTGCTAGAACCTTTGTTTCTTTTAGTTTAGTTTTCAAGTTGTGTTTGTGTAGGAGCAAGTTGATTAATCATAGGCTTATTTTCTTCCCCAAGGGGAGGAACACAAGGAACCACAAGAGGCTATTCGACCACTTTCTCTTTGACTTTGTAAACTTGTTTTATTCTACGTGTGACAAGGCTTTTTTCATTGTCTCTTAGTCTTTTGTAGGAAATGGGTGAAGGTTATGTCTTAGGTGGGTCTTCTGTTTGGCATATCTTTTGGTTCAATCATGGTTTCATCAAGGATGGTAGGCTCGGTTGGGGGATGGGGCATGTTTTGAAGGGAAAGTTTTGCTATGCATTTTGCCTTGAACTTTTGGTAGGATTTGAAAAAGAAGTCCTCATGAGGTTTTATAGGTTCCATAGGCTTGGTCCAGAAGAAATCTAAGGAAAAATTTCCACGGGTAGACAAAGAGTTGAAACCACTATGATGCATGATGATAATTTCATTGTCAAAAAGAAACTTTAAGCATTTATGCACAACCGAAGGGACTGCATTCATGGAGCGAAGCCATGGATAGCCTAGCTTCACATAAAATTGGTTCAACTATGGGATGATGGAGAATTGTCATCACGTTGGGTTCACCAAAATGTAAGATAGAAAATTGTCATCGCTAGGGTTTAGGACAAAGGACAACAATCTTCTATGCTCCACATTAAAGGAAAACCCTAGAGATCTCAATCCAATGTTGAAGTAGGGGAAATAGATCTTGCAATAGGGCTGTCCTAGGGTATGATTAAGAGCTAAAGAGGGGTTCACCACCAAGCTAGGGATTGGAAATATTAATGAAATACAAGACCTAATTATGAAACTTAATGATATGCAAACCTAATTAAGTGACCTAAAAATGCAAGCAAATCAGAACATAAAGCTACAAAATCAGAAGTGTGCACCTGGAAACCTATAGTGGCTTGAATGAGGACCTAAAATTTTGAAAACACTGATTTTAATACTAAGTGGGACTCATACACTAGTCTGAGAAATTTAGTCCCAGACTAGGTTTTCTATACCAAAACTAGAATCTGATAGTGTTGATTTTGAATCTACTAAAACCCTAAAAATTGGTTGTATTGGGACTCATATGCCCAAGGTGGTGTATTAGTCCCAATGTGCTTTTTCAGAGGGTTAAGATCTAATTTTTCCCTCCAATATCTTCTCTTTCTGCCAAACTTTATTTCCAAATCTAGAACCCTAATTTCGAACCTGGAAGACTTTTTGTGGCCTTGCAAGTGAGGATACAACTCCAACAACTTCCCTCAAGCTTGTAACCTAATCTTCAAAGATCCTTCATGCTCCAAGACACCTAAATCTACAATCACACTTGTAAGGAGAAGAAAAACTATTGTTTTGTTAGTGGAAAGGGGTTTGCCTTGGTCAAACCCTGTTTTGGTAATCAAACCTCAAAATGTAATGAAATAAGGAAATAGAATGATGAATGAAAAAAATGTAATGTTGCAACTCACCAAACCCTAGCAATAAAGTGCTACAAACATGCATGAAATGGCTCCAATGAATGTGGATCTTGACTCTTGCTTGAAGGTGATAGATCTTGAGTTGAATGCTTGCTTGAATCATAAAACCCTACATCACAATTGCTATCTCAAAGAAAAACATGATGCATGATGACTTTGACATGATGCTTGATGCTTAAAGAATGCTCTAAAACACTTGATAATCAACCCTTGAAGACTATTGAATTCTCTTGTAAACACTTGAATGCTCTTGTGAACTCCAATTTGCTATAATGCATGAATACTTGAAGGTTTAGGATGATCTCTTGAATGCTTAGGTGAAAATGAGTGAATAACCTTGTATTTATACTTGTTTATGCCTAATTTCCCGAAATTGCAACAGTACAAGCCAACATCAAATCTAAGAGAATAAAATCCCGCCAAGAATTTGAATTAAAATTTAATTTTGGGACACATGGGACTCATACGCCAAAAGTGGCGTATGAGTCCCATTAGGCATTAATTATGGGAAAATTTTCAAAAATGCTTAGAAAGGTGCAAAACCTAGGTGGGACTCATATGCCCAAGGTGGCGTATGAGTCCCATATCACTAAATCTGGGCCACACAACCTAAAAAAATCTAAATTATGATTCTATGTTGATTTATGTTAGGATTATCCTCAGAAAGATGCATTACTTAAGGCTTGTGCATGCAAAATAAGGCCAATTAAAGCATAAAGAAGCCCAATTATTTATGAAAACCCTCAAAAAGTGTGAAAGTATGTTACAACATTTTACAACATTCTAAATAAGGTACAATTAAGTCCATTTAGTTCATAAGGGCCCAAGACCTAATGTGAATGTGTCAAACACATTACAACACTAAATCAAGGCAACATTAATGCTCAAACAAGGAGGACCCAAACAAGCAAGGAAAAGTAAAGGGATACTTTTTTTGTTGCCACAATATATATACTATTAATATATATGTGTGTGTGTGTATCCCACATTTTATATATAATGTTTAAGTTATATATTGATAGTGCATAGTATCTATCTTAGCACATATTATAAGACGTTGCATTTGTATAAAGGAAAGCACATAATTTAACATTGTTGTTAACACATTTTAATGAAAATGTATATAGTGAAGTGCATAAATATAGTGTTGTAATGTTTATTTTGTTGTGGCTAAAAATTACACATAAATCAAGTGAAGATTGAGTCAAATGCAGACTTATTTACCTTGCATGAAAGGAGGAAGATAGTTTATACGTTGCAATAAAATTAAATGCAAATTCTAACAAATAAGAATAAGTCTTGGCAACACTATCTTTTGGGGCACTAAGTTATGAATATGTGGCACCAAGTTTGTAGTGTGTGAATCAAATAAGAAGTCTAAAACCTATGCCATGTACAAGTACAACATTTGGATAAATGTTAAACTTAGTCAATGAAGTGTTGGCAAAAATATGAGAGGGTAGACCACTTACAAACTTAATAGAAAACCTGTAGCTTGTCATTGTTGTCCCTTGACCCAGTAAAAGTATCATGTTGTCTCATTTAAAGAGGTTGACTCAACCATTGGAAGAATATGGATTGTTATATGTTGCAAATTTGTGAGTTAATTAGCTAAGTCGTTGCATGTAAGTAGGAAGGTGGCATAATTGCTAGTTAATTTGTAACCTTTGGTTGTTCAAATTTTAGTATATATAGAGGTGCTCTTACTATCATTTATTACACGTCTCATTCTGATTTATCCATCATTATTCTATTGTATTTTATGTGCAAGTGAGTCAGAGAGCTTGAGAGTTAGTGAGTTGCTTTATTATTTTGCAATTGTAATATTGAGAGAATTTGTGAGAGTTTAGTGTTTGGAGGCTAGTTGATCTTTGGTGAAGTAGTGTTCGTGAAGGTGAAGGCTAAGGCTAGAAGGCAACGGTTTCAAGTTGGAACTTATATCCAAGCATTCTGATTTCTATTCTTCCTTTGCTTATGTTTGAAAGGTTATTTGAATATAATGCCTTTGTTTGGAAAGATTGTTTGAATGCATGATATGCTTGCTCTTATGAACTAGTTATTTCCTAGCTTTGGAATAATCTATGTATGCATGGTATCCATGTTATTATAAACTTAGTTAATTCGTAGAAAGGAATATACTTGTATGGTTCTTTGATTGAGTCTCGAATTAGTGAACCCTATCATTGTGATTATGTTTATATATTGTTGAATATGTGTGTCTTAAATGCTATTAGAACTATACTAGTTCATTAAGTCTATATATATAATGCATGAGATGGAATATGTTGCTATCTTATAGTACTTTTATGGTTATATCAATTTAAACATAAGAGGTTAGTAGGGTTATTCCTGGGGTTAGTGAAATCCATGGGAAAGGGAGGGTAACCTAGCTAGACACTAGATTGTGTATATGCATGGTTAGTGTGGTTATACCCAGGGCTAGTGAAATCCATGGGTAAGGGTGTATTTCCTAGATAATCAATTTATTATAGAATTGGGTATTCCTAGGGTTAGGGTAATCCATGGTTAAGGGAATTGCCTTGTTGAATATTTTTATATTATCACCTTAGGGTAAATGTGTGTTATGTTTAAGCTCAATACCAAATTGAGCTTAAGGGTGGGTGGACAAATGACTCTCACTCGAAGTATTGGGTGTTGAGTTCTTTTTCCAAAGTAGTGTAAGTAGCCACTATTTACACTGCTAGTTTATTGTACCCAAACCAAATTTTTTGCTTCATTAAGGCATTTTGCTTAAAAGAGTCTAAACCTTGTAAAATGATGTCAAAACACAGTTTTTGGGAAAATCAAGTATGGAATTTGTGTCAGTTTGATGTTAGGAGGATACTGGTAAAATTTGAGAAAAAATGAAAATTATGGTTTCAAGCATCCCTGTTTCAGGTCGTGAAACCCTAAAAATTGAAACTTGTTAGAATTGACTGAAAATTGCTTTAATTGGCTTATTTTGCTTCACGATCACAATGGTGAAGTCAATTTCAATTAAAACTCAGTTTAAGTCTAGTGGGTAGTTTTTTATTTTTTTAGATGGAAAGCTAGGAGCTCTGAGGTCGTCAATGGCAGATGGCCAGAGACTAGGTGTCAAAATCTAAGCCTAAAACGCTCAAATGAAGAATCTGTGGCAAGATAAGTGCAAAATGGTACTTCATCTTAAAGGAGATTTTTCACTGGAATGAAAATCATCAAAAAATTTGTAACTCTAGAGCACCAAAGTCCCTAGTGGCTAGGGGCGCCCTAGATTTCAATTTTGAGTTTCGTCACTTCCAAGAAGACTTCTTAGGAATACTGTTAGCTTCGCGATGAGCTATCTAGCTAGCCTAAAAGATTTGTCTAGCACCTAATACGGGAGATTGAACGAGAAACGAGGAAGATTGAAAAATGACTAACACTGGAGTGAAAAGCATGCCTCTTAGCTAGGGGTGCCCATCTTTTTGAGGGACCAGATGAAGGATTTTGACTAAATGATACCTAGAGTGATTGTCTTAGATTTGATCAGGATTCACAATGCATCCATTAGCGGGTGAATCCAAGTTGCTGAACTGCCGAAATTAGAGGTCAAACATGAGGTTTAATCATGATCAAAATGTCAAGGAAAAAGAAAAAGTGCCCCTGGAGGCTAGGGGCACCCAAGGTTTTGGAGCCTTGAATACGGTCTTTTTGGTAATCTTAGTTATTCATCTTTTCTGTGTTACATTCGACTTTCCATTGCATATCTCAGTCAAGTCAGAAGACATGTCAATAGCTTGTAGCTGGAGTTTAAGTGGATTTTTAGCCAGTTTGTAAAATGGCTAAGTCTAGGAACAAAGGCGCCCCTGGAGGCCAGGGGCACCCTTGATTTTGACCCATCAGATGATGAAATTTGGAAAAGTGTTCTCTAAGACCTCTTGTGTAGAATGAAGCTAGCTTCACGATGAGCCTACCTTTCAGTTTTGAAGTTTTTCCAAACATGAGATGTAAGGAGGTTAGAATCACCTTTGAAGTGATGGAAAATGATGAAAATTTGACCAAGTCTGGAGGCAAAAGCACAGATTTTGACCAAAGGCGCCTTAATTTTTGAAGCCTCAGATCTCAAAATTATGGATTGTAGTCTCAAGGAGTGTTTTGTCAGTTTTGATCCTGCTCTTCAACGAAACTGTCAGCTAGTCAATTGGGCATGTCAGTCAATCAAAGTCAAAGGTTGAACATGGGCTCTGATGAGTTTTGTGAATCCAAATTTTCATAAAATCGGTTAAGTCTAGAAAGTGACGCCTAGGGTCAAAGGTTTGACTTTTGAATTGAAGATGACTAAGCACCCCATAATGGTGGAGTTTTCAAATGAATTTAAATATTATTTAATGTTTACTTCAATTGAACTTAAATATTATTTAATTCAACTTATTTTTGCTTGCAAAAAGGGAGATTTGTTTTGCATGCAAAGTTAACTAAGAGTATCAAAGTTGGCTCCCTTTTTAAGGTTTATTTTTCATTCAGTTAACTATTTTGGGGTCCAATCAGATAAATTTGTCCATTTCAAGAGGCCAAATGAGGGTGGCGCATGATTTGCAAGCAAATGGGATGAATTTAGACTTAAATTTATTTATTTAAGTCATTATAATCACCATTATTCTCATAACAAGTTCAAGCAAAGACGATTTTCTTGAGCAATTGAAGATTCAAAGGTGCTTTGAGTTCAATTTTTTCAATGCCAAGTCCAGATTTTTCAAAAGATTAAGTTTCTAGAGTTCAATTTTTCAGTGCATGCAAACTTCATTGAATCTAGTTCGAGTATAGGCGACTTTTTGAGGTAGAATAAACAAACTTCTATCTTCTTTCTAAAATTCTTTTATTCTTGTCTTAGGTATTCTTCACATGTCAAAGAAAATGGCAGAATTTTCAAAATTTGATCATTTGGGTTCACATATTGCAACGACAACAACAATACCCATGTCTTAGATTTTTTTGAGAAAATTGCCACATTGCTTTTATTCTAAAAGCACTATGCTTTTTTTCAAAGATTCGTTTGCATGTGGGTCAAAAACACATATTTTTCAAAATCAATTTTTTTGGGTTGCCTTAGAATTCCATTGGCCTACAAAACCCATGTTCTAGATTTTCCTAGGAAAAATTGCCCCGAGAAGCTCTAAAACCCCTGCTTTTTCTCGACTGGAAAGCCTTCACATGCCTTGATAAAACTCACATTTTTGAATTTTTGATGATCTGGGTTTGCTTAGAATTCAATTCTCTACAAAACCCACATTTCAGAAATTTTTTGATTTTTTTTTCATGCAACTAGCTATTTTTAGCTTCATCTAGAGTTTTTCAGCGTTTTCTGAAAGTTGTTAGAACATACCCGACTTTACAGTCAAAAGTCCACATTTTCAAAATGCAGTTCAACCCCATAGATTACAAGACCAAATCAGTCTTAATGCATGAATTCTTGAAAACCTCAGACATAGACTTGGGTCGTGTCTATCTAGTGATCAATCTGAATATGTTGGAAGGTGTTAGTAGCAATATATTGAAGAATCTTGAGCATTCTGGGTTGCTGGAAACAATGTCTATTCCTATCATGGATTTTGATCTCTAGTTTGTTCTTGCTTGCATCAAGCACTACGACTCATCTACACAACAAATCAGATCAGCTAACGGGAGAGTCATGTGCAACCTTAAGCCGAGGGACATGGAAAAGTGCTTTGCTATTCCTCCTCGTTCAGACAATTTCACTGTAGTCATTGAGGCTTGTGATAAGATATGGTATGAAGACCAAGATAGATCACAAAGGAAATTTTCTCAGAGATGGTTGAAAATACAGAAGACTAACATGCCTAAAAAGGTTGGTCGCAATGAATTCAAGGATGAAGTTGCAATTTTGATAACTCTACTCAATTGGGTGATAGGTTAGGAGGAAGCTAATATTTTTCGACCATGAATGTTCCATGTCATTTCTAGGATCCTCGATGGTACATAGCATTTTTATTGGGCCATGTTGATCAGCGAGTGCCTTCACCAATAGATTACCAGATTCCTCAAAATCCACGAGTTTCACATGGTGTTTTACTTGGTCTACTTGATTGCATCTCAAGGCAGTTTTAGACACTTGAAGACCAACGAGACTCTTGGTGTTCAAAACATTCACAAATATTACTCTAAATTAGAGTTCTCAAAAGTTGAACAGGATTTTAGGGTGGTGAATGATCACTTTTTCATGAAGATAGTTAGGGATCTCGATAATGAAATGCACAATAGGATTCCACTAGAGCCAAAATCAACGATGGAGAGTTGGGCGGATTGGTTCATTCAATTCCCCACTTTCACGTATATCTGAGTGTATGGTTACATCAGAGAGCCTCTGATGCTACCAAGGTACCCATCAGATAAAGTCCTTTTCATGGAGTTTCTTAGGCAAGCTCAACATGTTCACCCTTTTCTTCGTAGTTTCCGTAAGTCAGTAGTCACCTTTCCTTCTGGATGAGGTATTTTCACATGCAGGATTGCTGCTGATTGCAAGTTTATGACGAATGAGCTTGAGAGATTCAACTTCAAGTACCATATTGAGAGGCGTTCCTATGATTCTTTGGGTCATTATGCAGCTTGATTGGAGCGAAGTATTGTGCACAAGCCATCACTTGAATATTTTTGGGCTAATTGCAAGGATGAATTTGAAGTTTGTCGATGTCACTACTATAGACTTACTATTGCTCAACTTACTGATTTCCTATCAGAGGACATTGAGGGTTTGTCAGATGATGACGAAGAGGTTCTACTTAGTTCATACGTCAAAGATCAAGTTGCTCACCAACCACTTCACCAACTAGATTGGTACGCCAGGGAGAGTGTTTCCATTGAGGAGGCGTCAAAATTAGTTATCAAAACCAGCATACAATTCTTGGAGAGTAAGAGAAGGTGCAAGATAGTTCTAGTCATGGAGCCGCCAGTAAGTTTTTCTTCACTACCTTCTACCTCAAGGTCAAGGCCTCAGGTTAAGTTTATCTTGAAGCCGCTTGAAGGTGTTAAACTCAATAGAAACACAAAGGGGAGAAGTACTGGCAAACAAAAGCAGAAACAAGTAGAAAGGGCATCTGAAGTTCCAGTAGAGACATTTATACAGGCTGATTTTTTCCCACATCTTTCACCTCCTGGTTCACCATTTTCACCACAGTCGCCTCCTATTGATATAGACTCAAAGTCGAAGCCAACAATTTGAGGAGAATCAAACACAGTTGATCCACCATAGGTGGATACAACAACAATAGTCTCTCCTTGAGCTGATAATATTGCTCATTCATGTTGGCTTGAGAAATATTTGGGAAGAAAAAGGTGAGAGCCTTCATATCACCTTGATTTTTCTGAGTTTGGTGACCCTTATTAGGGGAGGTCAAACAAGAAAATCAAGAAGTAAGTGCACATTGAGAAGACTGCAAAAGAAAAGATCGTCATAGAAGTTGCTATGCCACCAAAGGGTAAGAGTCAAGATGAAGTTGAGGTTGGTGATTTCACATTCGTCAAAGCAAATCTTGGTAGGAGCACTAGAGAAACGGATGTGAGCCTCCTTAAGATTGTCATGAATAATCTTGAAGAGTGTGTCATGAAGGACGAAGAAGATAAGACACTTCTTAAAGCTAAAATCAGACAACTTCAACAGTATATTTTTGATCTCATCCATGGCAACCTAAGCAAAGCACCTGTTCTTCCACAAAGCACACCTATAGAACAACAAAAGTTGGATCAGTTAGTCAATCATGGTAAACTTTTGGACAACTGGGTTGAAAAATTCATGGTTACAGGTCGACATCTTCTCGCAGAGTTATATCGGTTGAGGAGTGATGCACATGGACTTCGTCAAGGGATCCAACAACTCGAGATAACTATGGTAGAAGGCATGTGAAAAGACCGAATTTTCACATGTTAGTTGGCAGTTGCATATGACACCATGGTAGTAGAAGAAGAGAAAAGGAAGGTGTTCGCTTGGAGAGAACAACACCTTTTCAGGATGGAGACATATGAGAGAATCTCTGCCAGGATGAAAACACTCAAAGAGAGTGTTACCAGAGCTCTCAAACTCATCAACAACTTTGTCACTCAGATCTCGTGCCATTATCATCTTGAAGATGGTACATATTTTGAACTTGATGTAGTACAAGCTGAGTTTGAGGGGTTGGTTTGTGATAGTCTCGAGGGAGATTCAGTGGTGTCCAAGTTGGATCATAGCTCAGTGATGACAACTAGTTTTAGAAAGTCAATTGAAGAGATCAAGGAATGCATGAGGGCAATCAGAGATGGTGACAGAGAGTGGAACAGGCAGGTTATCATCATGTACAACGCCAATGTACTAGAGGATGAGACAATTGATCAGTTGGAACCTGCAGTTATTTTTGAGAATTGAGTCAGGAACAACAGTTAACTCAACATTTAGTCTTGAGTTCTAATTGCTGATTTTATGCATGAACATCTCATCCTTGGAGATATCTTTGCAGGAGTTTAGAATTTTAGTTAGGAGTAGTTAACCGATGCTAGTTATCAGTTATTTTTATTTCAATAAGGACTTGCATGTTGCACATGTCCAGTTCAGTTGAGTCTTGTTTTGCTTAACTGATGGTAGTTTTCCAGTTAACTGTATAGTTTCCTTTATTTAGGGTTTAGCAATAAAATCTTGCATGCTTGCAAGACTATAGTTGACTCAAGGTTATTTTAGGGTTCCCTACACCTTTGATGTCTATAAATAAAAGCTCTTTGCTCATTTGTTATTAACTTTTATGTGTGATAACATACATGCTGAGCAACCTTACTTGTAGTATTGCTATTCTGTATTTGTTCAATGAACTTCTATTGTGATAATAAATAGCTTTGCAACCTTACTTGAATGTTATTACTATGGTACTTGTTCACCTTAGTGAAATGGAGTGGCTTTCTTATGTTATGTTTAACAATCTTTATTTCATATCTACACCTCAGATAGGTGTTGTCACCTCCTTGGGAATTTAGAAGTAAGGATTTTCATTTAATGTTGTGCTAATAATCTTTCTTTCATCCTACGCCTCAGATAGGTGTCGTCATCTCCTTGGAAATATTGACTTAAAGATTATTATAAAATCATTCCTGCTCCTTTGTCCTCTTGCTCTATTTTCTTGAGGAGAATTGGATAGATTAAAGCTTTTAGTTTAGTTGTAGTTAGTGATCTGCGAAACCATAAAATCCTTAGCTATAATGTTCTTGGTTTTCTTAACCTTGTGCCTCTTTTAGCTAAGACAAAAAGATAGGAGTTAGATTACTTTACTTTTTCATGCAAATCAACACAATGAGGGAGCTTCCCCTCCTAATTTGAAGAGCAGTCATTTCACATTGTGCATAGCTATCCGTACCAACTTGCACTCTAGAGGTGCTAATTTTTATGCAACATAGTTTACTGTGATCCATGATTGCAATATAGGCAGGGAAACCAATGTGTGTGGTAGCTCTAGATATGTAAGATTCAACACTATGCTCAGGAAGGTCATGATTATGGGGTTACCAAACCAATCTCTTCATTGAAGGGTAGGGTCATCTTACCAAGTTTGGTAGATGTGCAAGGGACCGTAGTAAGTCCATGGTTGGTGGAAAAGCACTTGAGTGATGTTGTCCCTCATACAATTGGTGACCAGGATTTGAGGATGTGGCACCAATTTGGGGACACCTAGAATGTATACACCAAGTGATGGGAACATCTAGGAGGTATGCACCAACATTGGGAACATCTAGACCGTTGTACTCTATTTATGTATCTTTATCATTAAGCTCATAGAAGCTATATATGTAAACTTGTAACTCTACTCTTTTGAGATATTGTAAATGAGGAAATATTATCATGCAATTATGTGAAGTGAAATCGTTGCTTGATTTATTGAAATGATTCTATGTTATTCAATGGGAAAGTTTGGAATGGTTATGTTTCAAATGTGCATCTATTAATTCATGTGAAAAGGAAAAAAATTTATGGCTCATAATGTTAGTAGCTTAAACATTAAATTTTGATTAAAACATAGCAAAAACAATGGGTAGAACAATCAACATGTTACACAACATTTAAGTCTCCTCAATGACCATGAAATAACTATATCCATACTAACAACACAAAGGTTGTAAACCAATAGCACTACACTAACAACTCATAGACAACTCACCAAATGAGACATTGAAATAACACACAACATACTAACCTAAAAGAGGCTAGAGTTAGGAAACTTAAAGCCATATAGTTCTAGAGAGCTTTGAGCAATAGTAGAAATACTACTCATTGAATTGTTGAAGCAAATTTTCTTTCAGACCAATATCCCTTATATAATTTTTGCTCTAAATCAAAAGATTTCATAGGGCTTCTTGAAAAATTGTCTCTAGAAAGATCACTTTATCTCAAATCCTCAAATTTCCTTTTCTACATGCTTGAAGAGAGTGAACGAAAAGAAGGTTGGACCATTTGTGAAGGATTGTAATCATCTCAATATTACTTGAAAAAAGTTTTCTCTCCTCATCAACCACATCCCTAAACCTCAAATTTGAAGAAATCATATTTTATTTAGAGCCTTTCCAACCCATTAAAGGGAAATCCTTGACGTCTATATTTTCCTTATGTTTGGAAAGCACCTCTTCATTTTCTTGAGGTAGAAAAAGCTCAATTCCCCTTTCTTTCTAGCAATTTTTATTCCTCTTATTGACCAAGTAAGAAGTAATAGAGTGGCTTGACTTGTGGTAGTTTTAAAAATATCTTGAGGCATCCTCATACTTAACATTGAGATGACCAATTTTTTCTAAAATATGAGGATAAAATTGATCACCTTGTTCTCATACTTACCTTTAATCAACTTTTCCTAAGATCTTTGATCTTATTTGAGACTCACAAGCTACAATATTTTGGTTTCCTTAATATTTCCTAGATTTGTAAACACCTTCAAAACATTTCCTCCTAAATCTTTCCCTATTGCAAAACATTAAACTCCATAAAATCTCCACTATCCTAGCTTGGGAGAGGAGGATAAGCACTCAACACCTCACTTGCCATGAGGGGGCTGGGCGGAGGAGGTTCTCATCTCTAAACCCATACAAATGCTCACATGGACTCATAGGTAGTGAGGAAAAGGCCATGTTTCAAGCCTTTTTGTAAACTAGAGAATATATTTTCCTATCATGTTAGAAGTAACGAAGGACATGTTTGAGTGCTCCTTATTGATAACTATAGGTTGTACCATATAATAGTTGTAACCATTTAAGAAAGCCTCAAATCAAAGGAAAAATAAACATGATTTTGCTTCCTTGTCTAGATAATTGTTCTACTTGTCATTGTTTGAGTGAATGATTGTTTGATGTGCGATATGATATATGCAATCCAATGAGACATTAATCCAATTAACCCTTAATTTTTGATAGAATGTTTTATCATGAAAGTAATAGAAATTGAATCAAATCAACACCATGTACAAAAAAACACTATATTTACATGGAAAACCCAAGATGGGAAAAACCACGGTGAGGATTAACCCATAATATAACGTAATATCAACACCAAATATAATAGGGCTCATTGCCGGAGGGCTTACTACCCAAGAGAAAGAAAGACTCATTGCTAGAATAGAAAAGAAGATAGAGAAGAGTGTTACAATGAGAAATCCATTTCAAAGCAAAAAAAATCCACCACATCATCACCAACACCTTCGCTCGCACAACATTCAATAATCTAACACATGAAAGCTTGCACTGCACTTCCCAAATTCACACTCTAATACTTTTCAATTCACATCATTCACATCATACTTATCTCTTTTCTCATCCCTCAACAACTCATCTCATATTTATATCATCTTCAACCTTGAAAACATTCTCCAAGGTCAGCTATGCACCTCAACTGTGCAAACTCAAATTAGGTCAGCACAAAACATTCCCGTGGTGGAAAGGAATGAAGGAAGACCATAACATACCTTAGCTATGATAAATAGGATGAATGGAAAGGTATTTTTTCATCTACAAGTCTTGAGTCAAGGATATGTATTCTTGATTTTGGATCTTCTCATCTTGTGGCTTCATATCGCATGGAATGTTCTCTTTATTTGATCTTTGTGTTTGTTGGAAGGATCTATTTAAATTGGAGAATGTATTTCAATTATGTATTTTATTTTCCATCCTTGTCAAAAAATTTCCTTTTCATCTATCAAACTGTACATTTTGGAGTAGGGAAGGTTGTTGAGTTCATGTTGAGTTCATACCTAATTCAATGATTATTAGAGACATAGATGGTAGAGATATCAATGTTTTTAGGATGGTTGATCATGTATCTTGATTTTACACCTTTTCACATTTTCTTAGGCTAATAATATTGTATTTCTTTTGGTTGATATTCACACTCATGAATCTAGTGTGGATTGTATTCCCGAGGATAAGTTTGGTCACTTAAACCTTGGTTTTCTTTCATCCACTATGATTATTGAGACTTGTATTTATATTTCATCTCATTTTCCTCCTAAATCTTTAGATTTTAGTGTTTCTATGGCTTCTAGTACTTCAATTCAACTAGATTTTTATAGTATTTTTGATTTAGCTTTGTGGGATGACTTTTTGATAAGTATTGTAGATCTATTTTGTGAGTCCCATATTGCATACTTTATACAATATTGAAGATATCCATTTCCTCTCTAATGAGAGTTACAAAACACCTATTATCACATCATGTTTATCTTTGAATGTTATTCTTCATAAGTCTTCACAAGTTTTTGGATTGATTTCAACTCATTGCATCGTGCCATCATTTGATTCTAACATGTAAAAAATTAATCAATTTTCAAAGGAATGCATCATGAGACTTATTCCCTCATCTCTCTTATTGGAGTGGAATTTTATTTGCATACACCATTAGATTTATTTCGTACCAAGGGGAGAAATATTGCTTGTCAAATTTGGATCATCATTGAGCATTCACCATTAGCGCAAGAGTTACTTAGATATGGGGGATACATAGTCTCTCTCTTTCTATTTTATGGGGGATATTGATTGTGTATTTGTGATGGATGTAATCATTTATGGGTCATGTTGAGTATTTCTTCCATCACTTGAATACTTTTGTTTGCATATTTTCTCTCTTTTGGAGAGGGGTTCTTTTTCCTAAGGGTTTTTCTCCTTTACTTTGGTTGCAAGAAATTTTTGTACATGGGTACCTTATTAGGCCTTATTATTGAGACCAATATTTGTATTTTTATTCCTTCATAAGTTGCACTTAAAGGGAGTGTTGGTGTGAATAGGGTTATTATCTGACTGACTAGGGGTTTTTTTCCTAAGGGTTATTCTCCTTTATGTTGGTTGCAAGAAATTTATTTACATGGGTACCTTATCAAGCCTTGTTGTTGAGACCCATATTTGTATTTTTAATTCCTCCATAAGTTGCACTTAAAGGGAGTGTTGGTGTGAATAGGGTTATTAACTAATTGATTCCCATCTAAGTCCTACTCACACTTAGTTAAGTTTACTTAGGGTAATTTTAGGTCATTTAACTTTTTATCTCATTTCATATAATTGTGAGACTTGTCATAATTATATGTTTTCATATATCTCACCTTGCCTATATAAGCAACTTTCCTCTTGTACATTATTTATATTGTATGCATTATATAATTTAGTATCTATTTATTTCTACACTATTATTGAAGTTTATTTTTACTTTTTCAAGTTATATTGGTTGCTTGAGTCTATCGTGTCTCTTACATGACATTTTACCATAATTTATTACTTTCACTACAAATATAATCCTTTCACAATTTCTTGGATATAGACCATTAACTCCAATATCTAGTACACAAATATTTATTAAAAAAATATTATTGAATATTTTATTTTTTAAGGTTTGTGTATCAAGATATCCACCCACTTTATAGAGGTGTAATAGAAGTCACAAAGTACACAAAAGATCAATATGATAATAATAAATTACTTTCATAATAAAGAATACAAATAATATATAGACACACACACAATGTATGAAAAACCCTTGGCTATATAGAACACAGTGAGACATAGGATAACATAAGATTATGAAAAGTGTCTTAATATTATGATATGAGACATAAAGTGAAAATTCCTTAAAATATCCCTAGTTAAACTTAAGTGATAAGGTGTTAAAAGGATCCAATAGCATAACTAGTTAGGAAATAGCCCTATTCACGCCAATACCCTTTAAGTGTAACTTAGGAGAAATATAAAATATGAAAATATGCAAATATGGGTCTCAACTACAAGGCATGATGAGGTACCCATGAACAAAGGATTCTCTCACAAATGGAGAAAAAAAGAAGACCTAATGTTACAAAAATCCTCCCTAAAAGAGATAAAATAAAATAAAAATGTCTAGAAGATGAGAACGAGAAAACCTCATGTGAGGTAGAGCCCCCCCATAAGAGATAATGAATAGATAAGGTCAAGTGACACCCTTGAAGAAATTTTTCATAGCCCAAGAGAGTTTAAAAATGGTGATAGTTATTCTTAGTGAAGAGTTTGGTGAATATATTTATAAGCTGCTCTACTATAGGACAATACCATAAATCAATGACCTATTCCTAATTCAACTCCCTAATGTAGTGCATATGGATCTTGATGTGCCTTTTTTATTAATGTTGAATTGAGCTCTTCAATATTTTGATGGAACTCTTCAATTGTCACAAAAGAGGACAAATTCAATCATGGAATGGTGAATCTGAACTTAGTTAGAATATTCTAAATCCAAATAATCTAAGTGATATCATCAATATATCCTTGATACTTAACCTCAATCAAAGAGTAATAGCGTATTACTTCATACTCTAGTAAAAAATGGGACCTAAACCAAGATGAAAGTTATAGCCAGAAGTGGACTTACAATCATCAAGATTGCCAACCCAAACAAAATTTGTCTATCTAACCAAGTTTAGTTCTGTACCTTCTACATAATGAATCCCATGTTGATGGGTCCCTTGTATGTGATGCAAGATGCATTTAGTAGATTTTAAATGAAGTTCATGTGGTTCCTACATAAATTGTGAAAATATGACAATTGCAAAAGAAATATTAGAGAGTGATTCAAATAGATGAGACTCCCAACAAGATGATGATGCAAAGTGGCATCAACTAGTGGAGTAGAAAACTTCACCTCAAGCTTGACTCAAGATAAAAAGGGAGTCAATGCAAGCTTACAATAGGCTATGTCAAATTGAGCTAGTAGATCAAAAATCATACTTGGGTTGAGCAAGAGTGATCTTAGAAGAGGATTGAGTGATCTTGAACCCAAAAGAGGACTGAATGATCTTGATCCCAAGAAATTATTGTGAAGGTCCCAAGTTAGTCACATAAAATTTATCATGTAGAGAAGATTTGAATCTACTAATGATGGATGATGAACTCCATATAACGATCAATTCAACAACATAAATAATAAGAAGAAAATGAGATTCATCCAATTGTGAAATGTAGGCATTTGAATGTGAGTGGCATCTAGATAATCCATCTAAGAGAAGAAAGTATTCAATCTTGACATACCAAGTGTGAGGGGCTTGTTTGAGGTCATATATAGAGTTCCTCAACCTACAAACAAAATAAGAATCCTAGATAAATCCTTATGGTTGCTCTATGTAAATATCCTCTTGAAGTTATTCATGAAGAGATGTATTCTTCACATCCATCTAAAGTAAAACCTAACCATGAGCAAAAAAATAGCAAGAGTCAATAAAATGTAGTTCATCTTAGTGATAGGGGAATAGTCAATACTAGGAACCTATGAGAAACATTTGGCTAGGAAGCATGATTTGAAATTTTTCATAGTTCCATCTACTACATATTTGGTTTGATAGATCTAATTAGACCAAAAAAAATCTTCCTTTAGGAAGAGGGACAAGGTCCTATGTGTAGTTCCTCATCAAGGAACTTTACTCTTCCTCCATTTTTGAATCCCACTTGGTAATTATTTATGATTCCTTAAATGATTATGGATTAGAAGTAGAGGAAATTTAGACATGTGGAAGATGTTGATGTTGTGATCGAGTCATTGCAAGTGTCTAAAGGATCCTTAATAAACGTTCTTGCTAACCATAGAGTTTTCCAAGCCCGTCAAGAAAATGATTAAGATGAGGATGAAGAATGAGAATCCTTAAACTTAAAATGTGAAACCTACAAAGGTATAAACTTTCGAGTTTGAGGAAAGGTAGAATTCTATGAGTTACTATCCTCTAAGTCCATTACAGAGGAAGGATGAGGTGGATGAGAGGCCAATCTAGCAGATCTTTCCTCAATGTGAACACTCATCTCAATGAAGGGTTCATGCATCTCTAAATCCAAGAGATGATACCTTTGGAACCATCAATATATCGAACAAAGGCACACACCTAGCTTTGAGGTTCCAAACCCTAACATTTCTTTGAAGGGATGCATACCCAAGAAAAAAAGCCAAAAATTCAAACTATTGCACAAATAGTTTCCTACCACACCAAAATTCAAAAAAGTCACACCTTACAATTATTTGTGGGGAACTCAATTCTAAATGTGTGTTGCAAAATTAACAGCTCCATCCCAATATTCTAGAACAACATAATGAGCATGAATCATGCATCTAGCCATTTCATCTAGGGTCCTATTCTTCCTTTAAAAAACCTTTATGATGTGGGTTGTATGTAATTGAATGTTGAAGATCAATCCCTTCAATAATGCATAATTTATCAAGATGATGGCTTACATATTCTTGATCATTGCAAATCCAAATAATTTGATGTACTTTCCAGGTTGCTTCTCAACATGAGCCTTTAAATATTGAAACTTGTCAAATAATTTATTATATTGGAAAAGAAAATATACCCAAGTATATATAGAATAGTCATCAATGAAGGTGACTACATGGTGGGCCTTGCTAAGAGAAAATTTTGGAGAGGGATCCACTAGATCACTATGAACTAGTTGATGCACTTCTAAAGCCCTCTAAGACTTCCATTTACCAAACTTATCTCTTGAATGTATTCCCATTGCACAACCTAAATACACAACATCTAAAAAATGATATAAGGGATTCGTATGACCATATCCTATGCATTGATCTTTTGAAGATAGTGGTATTTAAGATGGTCAAAACACTCATGCCATAGCTTACCAATTCTGAATGAGTGAGTGATGTTATAGAAGGATATTGAGGTACAAAGTGGGAGAATGGATATATCTAAGATTCATGGTCAATCTTCCCCACTGCAACCAAGGAACCATCCTTAAGATCTCTAATTATAACTAAATAAGGTGAAAACTTAAATTTATTTCATTCCCAAGATGAGAGAGTTGGTAGACTTAAAGAAGGTTGGCACACAAGTTAGAAACACAAAGAAAATTCTTAAATGATCCATCATCCACATCAACTAAACCTTTTACTACAACTTCCACCTGAGTAACATCACCTATAAGAATATGTGGCACCATGCAATGCTCCAAGAAAGATAATTATTCTCGATCAAAAGCCATATGATGTGTAGCACCAGATTCAAGTATCTATTGTTGTGAAGATTCTATTGCTACAACACGTGACTATTCTTTCCCTTTCCTTGATTTGGAAGAAGTGGAGGGGATTCTTCTTATATGCACAAAGATGGAATATTAAAGTGATTATTCTTAATGATGTTTGTGAACTCATCTTTTCTTAGCATGAAAATGATGCTCTTCATGACCAACTTTCTCATAGTATGAGCAAGTCGGTCTCTCCTTCTACGAATTCCCTTTCTTGGAAAAGGACGAATATTCTCCTTGTGAAGGAGAAAATGATTGTACTCTATCTTTCCATGGATTTAAATTTAATTTCTTTTGTTTCTTATTGGACCCTTTTCTTATTATTTAGATGACTTATCACCAAATATTGTGATTTGGATGACTTGAAAATAACCATGGAGATTAACTTTTCCTATCAAATCATCATTTTTAGGAATGAATCAAATGATGGTAGTATCTAGCCTTTCCCATAGTCAATCAATGAGCTTGGTATCAAATAGAAAGAAATGTTGCATATTCTGAAGGATGCTTTCTTAAAAATTGAAGACAAATTGTGCACCATTCTTTTCAATACCACATTCTTTGAGTTGTGCTCTTAATTCATTAGCTTTTAGTTATACAATCTTGGATACTATCAAAAAAATTTAGATCAAGATTATTGAGATAGCTATCAATTTGACATCATTTAACCTCATTAATTTGACCATACAATATAATGAGTTTATCCCAAGATTCCTTAAGTGTTTTACACTTGTCAATGCAAAAAAGAAAGCCTAGAGAAACATATGTATGTAGATATCCAAGTGCCAGAGTAATTCTAATGAACTAATCCTTTTATTTAGGATCTATTGGTTTTGGAACAAATCCATCAATGTGGTGAGTTAATCCTTCACTCATTAAAACATTCCATTCTTGTGATTTCTAATTTGCATAATTATGTGGAGTTAAATGAGAGAACTTAAGATAACCCATGGCCAAGATTATGAGAGCACCGATGAGAACTCAAAGGGGAAATGAACACAACCACACAACTCAATTCCCCTTCAAATTACTCAATCAAATAAACCCCTAAGAAAATATGATTTGAAACTTTATACTTGGCACAATTACAATTGCCACTTGTTGAAAAATACAAAGTGATCTTTGAACTCAGTGCTTTACAATTTCCAAAATAAGGCTCTATGATGAAAGCATAATTTTTTATTTCAATGAATACAAACATATAACACCACTACGAAGTACATAAAAATTATACATTTAAAAAAAAAACTTGTAAAGGAGTCCATATGAGCCTAAATGGAGCCTCACAAGTTAAAAAAATGAGAATTATTTAGCAACACATATGAAACATTGTAAATTCTATAAATTTTGTGCATTAAAATTTGAAACCATCTAAACCACCATGTAGAGTGCAAAAAAAATAGCGCAAATAAAAAAATTGCTCAAAAAAAGGAGTTTATAAGCCCAAGTTATGAGCCTATGAAGTTGGATTGAAAAATTAAACTGACCAATGGAGAGGGGCACTGAAAATTCAAAATTCACTTGTTGACATCAACATTACATCATTGTTAAATTTGGTAGAACTATTGCCAACTTTGGTGGAATTGTTAAATTTAAAACTTTGCTAGATAAATTTAAAATTATGCCAAATCTAGAACTCATATGAGTTTAGTCAAGGCTCTACTAACGAGAGAAGGCCAATCAAACTTAGCTGAATTGCTAAATTTTCCACCAAATTTTGTGGGTTTTATTTTGTTTTTAATTTTTTTAATTTTTTTTGCTTGGTGGGGGGCCACATGACCACTCCCCATAATCATTTTAAGAGGGGTTGAGCCTTCTTAAGAGGTCATGGCCCTAATAGGGATTTGCAAACCTCTAGAGGGGTTGTAGCCTGTAAAATGGGGCTTGCACAAATAAAGGCACTTCCTTATGGTGTTAGGCCCAATAAGAGCCTATGTAGGGTACCTATCATATACCCTTAAAATTTTATTTAAAAAAGAAACTTTTTAAAACATTAAAAACCTATGATTTTAATTTTAATTTTTATTATTGTAAAAAATATAAATTTAGTAGTTTTATACTGTACTATGTAGGGGTGGGCCATATGGCATGAAAGTAAAACATTTTCTTTTGTCTCAAAGAACAACTTTATTTGAAATTGATAAAATTTTAGTCAATTCATAGATTCTTGGGCCTTCTGAAAATAATGACAAAGTTAGATTTGACCCAAAATACTCCAAAAGTATGGACACCTTATGGATTTAACAACTAACTCCAAACTTCAAACCCTTGTATATTTGACAACTAACTCCCAACTTCAAACCACTGCAAATTTGACCTCCAATGTCCAACTAGGACAAAACAAAAGGTAAATTATACTTACTTGAGCACTTTGGACACAATGGTGAGCTCAAATTTATTCCACCAATCTTTGAAATGCACTTGGAATATAATTTCACAATAGAAACCCCTAAAATTTGAATATTTTATGACACTTTTTTGATCCCCCAGATCATCCAAGGATGCAAGAGAAGAGAATGCTCAATGCTTCAAGAAAATACAAGATCTTCACTCAAAATCTCATAAAAATCTAACTAAAGGCACTCAACAAGTTTTGATACCATGTAAGATTTGGCTATGGAGATAACCACCTAAGATCTAGAGGCTCAATGGAAAGAACAAAGTACTCAAAGCTAAATATGACAAGAATAAACAATATTATTATCAAAGAATGTAAATAAAATGTACATACAATTTATGAGAGCAAAGAGACTCTTGATTATATAGACCAAGGTGGGACATAGGAAAACATAAGATTATGGCAAGTGGCTTAATCTTATGATATGATATATAAAGTAAAAATACTCTAAAAGGGCCCTAAATAAACTTAAGTGGAACTATTTAGGAAATAACCCTGTTCACACCAATATATATATATATATATATATATATATAAACTATTACTAATAGAAATTGTAAACCTATAGTTTATTGTAATGTATTTCTCATTATGAACATATCAAAATTATTTTTTCATTGAAATAAGGACATCCATGCAAAATATACTACAATTTTTTGAAAATTTTCAACATAGTTTGTTGTTTTTCCTAATGTATTGAAAAAAGGTCATTATTTTTTGTAAACCTATATTAATTATATAATTAAAAATATAGTACATGTTACACATTTTAGAAAGCTAACATTGAGGGATATGTACTTTTAAAATATTGTCTTTAAATGACCTCATTTGACCCTCAAAAAGGTGACATGAACTAACTTTTTTGTCAACATTTTAATAAAAGTAGAGGAGGCTATGTTGAAGATTCCATAAAGAGCATTCAATCTAAACTTTGGGGAATTTGATCTGAGGGGCTAGATCCAACCCCTGCTTATATTAAACTTTTAGGAAAGCATCAAGGTTGACACATTAGTGGGGCACATTAATGTGCTTCAACCATGCCACTAGGGACTAAATGCCTTACCAACCTTTGTGTGCTTGTATTTTAGTCCATGATGTGCTTACACAATTCATTATTTACACTTGTTATATGCTTATATTGCCACTTGATTACATGATTAAATGTTTATATACTTGCATGATTATATAATTGCATGCTTGAATTAATTTACATTTGATTTACTACTTTTTACATGATTTTATAATTGCATGCTTAAATTAATTTACATTTGATGTACTACTTTTTATATGATTTTATAATTGCATGCTTAAATTAATTTACATTTGATGTACTACTTTTCCCTTGTATCTCTATATACAATCCATTGTCAAAAGTGTATATCTTATCACTAAGATTTTTTTTTTTGATATCTCAGGGTATCCTCGCGACTCAAGCCCAACGGGTTCCCTTTACAGGATGAGCTTGAGGCGAGACTAGTCCCTGGAGCCACACAATCGCCAACACCCACCCCAAGTGTGCGTGGCAGGGTAATTCACAGTCTAGCCTCAATCCCAAGACCTCAGGGCTCAAACCTAGGATTTGAGCCGATTCTGCTAGCCCGCAGGAGCAATAATCACTAAGATTTGATAATATCCATTTAACATTATTTTTAATTGTCTAATTATCTACCTCATCTAATCATCAGGATACTTTGCTCAATTTACCATTACCATCTTAACTCAAACATGTTTAACAAGCCAACCATCGGACAATCCCACATGAGTGAAGTGGCAAGGACAAAGAAACAAGCAATTCCAACCTACAAACAAGGAGGCAAGAGGAGTCTCATTCTAAATGATAAGCTTCCAACCCACATCCAGCAAGCTTCCCACAACATTACTTACACACTTCATATCCTAAGGTTCCTTTATTGGTGGACCATATTTTGCAATTAAAAACACCAATAGAAAACAAAGTTTCCGAATGCTTTTTTGTCGTTTGCCTTCTTTTCTTAGGCTCCTCCATAACGTTCGAGTTCGTTCATTCTTTTCGGCGTCTATATCTCTTATGTCGCCATTGTTTCTCAATTTCTTTCACAGTTTTTGGGCTGCAAAGATCTGTTCGCACTTGGTAGCTTTGGTGGGAGATCGATCAATGGGACATATTTATCCGCACGGATCAGATCTACAATCTCTGGATTTTTCAAAGCGTAATTGAATTTTTCGATTTGAATCTGACTCGCGTTTGTCTTCTCAAATTTGCTGCTGCTTCCTTCATCAGAAACTATTTAACAAGGTATGTATTTGATACCGATTCATTCTTTTCTGGGCCTTTTCTTTCCAAGAATGATCTATTGTTTAGAATCTGTTGAAGGATTTTCATGTTGACTTTTTTAACCTAGATCGAAAGGGGTTATTTTGGTTAAGGTTTTTGTGTTTTTTTAGTTTTTTCGGATCGGTTTTATTGCGGCAGAATAAGATTTGTAAGGATGGATCATGGGGTAATGAGAATTTGAAGAGTGGATGTGGCTTATGCATTTAGGTTTTTTGTATTTTGAGGGAAAACGTTACTTTAGATTGGTCTGAAACCGCATGTTATTTTTGGTTGTTGTTTGATTGTGAAAATTATGTTTTCGTGTTTTGTTTTTTAATCTAACGGTTTTGGTGGTGGGGGGTTGTTTTTTGTACCGATTTTGTAAGAGTAATGTTTTTGTTTGATTTGGTTTAAGTGCCGATAAAATTTTGAAACTAGAAGAGTGGGTGTTCGGATTTTGCAGTGACGAAGCTGAGGATTGATTGGTTGGTTTGTTTGAAGATCTTGAGATTCAGTTGATTTATTTCGTTTGTGCCGCTGGATTATTTTGATGATTTGGGTTTAGAGGGAGAACAGATATTTGAGATATTAAGTTTTTTCTGTAGAGTTTTTTCACAGCCAATTTGACACACAGTGGGCAAATTGGCTTCTGTTGAAGATACTTCACATGTACATCATTTAGAAGGAAAAGACAGTAACTGACATTAGCTTATTGGCTGGTTTGTATCTTTCTATCAGGCAATATTCATTAAAGAGGATTACTTAATTGGAATGTATTTGATAGTTTGAGCAATTTTTAAGACTACTTCCTGCACCACTTGTCTTCAAACCAACAGTAAGATTGGTGTAAATTGCCCGTATTGCATACAAAGATTCATAAATGGCTGATATTGAGGGCGAAACTGATCCTGAATGGATCAAAAGGCTCAAGCATCAGGGATCTGTACCTCTTCTAGATCTAGACAATTGCTCCAATGGCTGGGCCTCTCCTTCCGGGGACTGTTTCCGTGTTAGAGGACCTGATTATCTTACCTCTAAAACAAAGATTGGTGGTGGGGATTGGCTTCTTAAGCCATTGGCTTTTGATTGGCTTAAGGGCTCCTCCAAGATTCATGAAGTGTTGAAGCATCCTAATGGTCGAGTCAGACGGGCTCTAGAAGAAGCCTGCAAGGGTTGTGAGAATGACAAGAAACCTTTTGTTTGGGCCTTCAATCTGCAGGTCCCCAGCAAGGACAACCACACCGCAGTTGCATATTTTTACACCTACGACCCTATTCCCGAGGGATCTCTCATGGATCAATTTATTAAAGGCGACGAAGCATTCAGAAAGTCCCGCCTCAAGCTGATTGCCAATGTTGTCAAGGGACCTTGGATTGTAAGAACGGCGGTTGGGGAACAGGCTATCTGCATTCTTGGTAGAGCTGTCTCTTGTAAGTATTCTCAGGGGGAAAATTTTATTGAGGTTGATGTGGATATTGGTGCCTCTATCATTGCCAATGCGATTGTGCATCTTGCATTTGGGTATATTACTAGTTTGACTGTTGATTTGGCATTTTTAATAGAAAGTCAGACTGAGGCCGAACTTCCTGAGAGGATTTTAGGAGCAGTTAGGTTTTCAGAGCTTGATCCAGCTTCGGCCAAGTCGATTGATCATGTTCCATACTCTGATGGTTCCTCAGAGAATGGAGATTCTTCCCTTCCTTCGCAGATTTGGTGGAAGTCAATTGGACAAGGATTTTCACACCTTCTACATCCAAATGCTGCTGATGGGACAGATATTGTTTCACCAGATGTTAAGGTGGTTGATTCCTCACATTTAAATGGGGTTGATTCTTCACATCTAAATAAGGTTGATTCTTCCAATGTTAATGGGGTGAACCACAGTAAAGAAGATGATAGTGAAAAGATGTCCTAAGATTCTTGGTTTGTTAAAGTTTGCTTAATTTTAATACCATTCAACACTGCCTGCCTTCAAAAACTGTGACATTTCCTCGTTTCTGCTTACAAGTGGTGCTAGAGAAGGGATTGGAGGAGCACAAGTTGCTTTTCTATAATGGAGCAGAGGGAATGGTAAACAGGATGGATTGGGGAGACACTTGGTGTATTCACTGATTTGCAGGATGATGATGAAGGGAGACATGGCACAAATATTTATTTTTCAATATGCACTGTTCTTTATAAAGGATACTCATCCATTTATCATTTATTAGTTTCATTTGGTTTTCTTAGCAACCCAGTGGCTATGTTACACTGTGTACAGGCTAATTTATTTGCAGTACCACATTGTTAATGTAGATTTCTAAAATTTCTAATATTTCTGATATAAAATTTGTCTGAAGAATTACTTAAGAACCTGATATTAGATGCATGCTTGAATTTATATCTTTTCTCTATAAGCTCAGTTGGGCTTCATTTTTAAAAATCTGTGTTTTGGTTATTTGTTTCATCATAACCATGAGGTCCAGTCTCAGATGGAACTAGATGCTGAGGCCGCAGTGCTTATACATTATTGTTGCAACAAGAGCATGAAGTTGGACTGAAACTAGGATATGGCCAACGCTTTCTTTTTCTGGAAAAGAAAATCTCAGGCTTTAGACAAGCATTTCTGTCTAGGATTCGCAGTATTATTTTGCAAAGTAATAGGATTTAGTTGTGGAGCAACTAATGGTTAATTGTTTGATTGTTCTAATCGTGGGGATGGCTTTTGTTGGCTTGTGAAGGCAACAAGGCTGGATCTTTTGAGCCTTGTCCATGTCTCTATACAGGATCATTATTACAGTCATTAAATGCCTGAAAACTTCAAATTGAAATAAATGGTTCCACCAAATAACTTCCACGTCAATCACAGAATTTATAGTGTAGTACGCTCTACAATTAAACATAAATCTAACTAAAATGAAAGTTGAGTAAAAATGATGAGCCAAAGCATTCTACCAATGACTTAGCAATTGCCACAACCTGCC
Source organism: Sequoia sempervirens (assembly GCA_007258455.2). Taxonomy (NCBI): domain Eukaryota; kingdom Viridiplantae; phylum Streptophyta; class Pinopsida; order Cupressales; family Cupressaceae; genus Sequoia; species Sequoia sempervirens. The sequence goes on along the minus strand of VDFB02105785.1, from coordinate 440,212,922 downwards.
CTTGGGGTCGTTTCTAATTGTTCATTTCAACTTTTGTTATTAATCTGTCGTCCTCGGATGTGTGTTCATCGATTATGATTAATATTGTATATGTAAGTATACAACTATTAAAAATAAATTTAAACTTTACGCTTTCATAAATGATCCACAAATAATCAGAAATTGATATTATGATACGAAAATTATTTGATGATTAATTGAAAAATTGACTTGCAATTTTCAAACAATTGTTACATATTATCAAATAAATTATAAAATCTCACAACATAATTTAAAAATTGCTATAATAGATTTTAAATCATATTCTTAATTGTTCATTCATTATGAGAACAACATAGTATTAAATAATGAAAAGACCTGCAAGAAACTTATTAATAGCTGCATGCAACATAAATCAGTTATTTAGTTAAAAACAGATAAATAATTTAAATTATGCCTTGTACAATTAAGGTTCAAGTAGTCTCTTTCAAATATTGTTCAAGTACATGATGCAAGTGCTTTTTCTCCGATCATTGTATGGGGTTCCCTTGTGCTTTATTCAAAATATGTGGGACCCTTCCCTTCATTGGTGATGTGCTTCATTCAAAATACGTGGGACCCTTAACTTCATTGGTAATGTGCCTCATTCAAAATATGTGGGCCCCTTTTCTTTGTAGGTGATGTCATAGTAAAGAATTGCACACAGATATAGATTAAATAATTTAGTGTAGAGAATTTGTAACAACTCCTAAACAAAACTCTAAAATTTTCTCTCTTTTAATAAATAAATAATGCATGTACAACATAAAGCAAGTACATGTCTTATATATCAAGAGTATAATTATTTTCATTACAAGTGAGACACATTATATATGCCAATAATTTTCTCTCAAAGGTAAGCAATGGTCTATAAGTTAATAAAATTCATAATACAATATAATCAATGGTACATCATAATATAATACTAAACAATAATATGCCAAGTAATTCATAGGTGCAACATATCATCCAAAAAAAATGGTAATAATTACGAGTTCAATTTATCCAAGAATCTCACTTTATCCCACACATCAACTATGTATGGAAAAGGAAAAATAAATCCACACATTGAATGAAACTCTATTCTCTCCAACCAATCAACTTGACTTTGGTCAAATAGACAAGTCATTCCATGTAGCAAAATCCAGTCATGTATTTTAGTTATCATCTTACTTAAGTATATTCACATTCTCAATTTAACATATACTCAACATGTATCCAAAACTTCACAACACTTAACATCACAAAACAATGTATAAGACTTCACAAGACATCTCAACACATACTAAAATTTCACAATACACAAAACACTTTTGACACATTAATGTAACACAAAACAACACTAGAAAACACAAGACTCTTACAAGGCATCTCCAACAACACTAGAATTCATTTCCCACCAAGTTGTCAAGAGATATGCACACACAAAAACACATTGGTCGATTGGCTTGAATTTTTTTAGGCTATTTTCAACAATGAATGTTGAGTGGCTTCTCACTGGTATAACACATGAAGACATATCAAGCACATTAACACAATCGTAATAATTAGTCAAGTGGGAGTGTGAACTTAATTTGGGCCCACCTGCCAAAGGCATAATACTTCCAAATGAATGGGTGACTAGGGTATGAAAGATTGTTTACCACCTTTACACCCCTAACCTTAGAAGGACAAGGCCCTACCAATGGATATATGTCACTGTAGTGAACCACCACTCTGTTGATTGGGTTTCACTGTGATTTTTGTAGGTCTGATTTTTTTTGTTTCAATTGATATTCTTCTTTTTCTTGTGTTTTTGCTTTTGATGCCAATAATGCTAACAATACTAACAAGCATTTACATGCAGTAGGAACTTAAAATAAACTAATCTACTAAGACCATTCGAGTAATGACTCAATTTAAGCGCCAAAGATACTTTCTTCATTACATAATAGATTGCATACAACATATAACATACATCTTTTCAATAGCTAAACATATCTTCAACTAAACTTTAACTTACAGCCTTGTAACTCTATGAATAGTGACTTGCTATAGTACCAAACCCCAAATAAGTGCTTACAACTTTCGAATGACAAACTTCTCCCACCAAGAGACACATTGAGAAGCTCTTTAGGGTAAGGGCGCCCCTTTTGGAAGTGATTGCAGCCACTAAATGGAGGCATCTTTTTTCTTTATGCTAATTGAAACCTTCATGAAAGGGCGGCTGGCTGTAGGTGCAAAAATCAGCTCCAAAACCTTCTAAAATGCGAGCAACTTTCTTATAGATGAAAATGGAGTCAATGGCAGCAAATTCCCTTTCCAAAGATAGCTCTAATAACTTGCAAACAACAATATATGGCTCCAAATGAAGTAACCAAACTTAGATCAACAACCTTAAAGTGGTATTTCACACCCTCAAGCAGCTCGAAAATGAATAACAAGCCCCCTCTAGGCTCACCCACTGTAGAAATCAAGAAACCCTAGTTTTCCCTCTCTCCAAAACTCCAAACTCACAAGCCAAGCAAGCAAAATAACTCAAAAACATGAGGGGGTCGAACTTCTCCTCTTTCTTTTATAATTTTACATTGAAATCACTATTCATTAAAGTGAGTACTATTCACTTAAGTTATAACTTTTTTCACTTTAGTAATGAATAATAACTGAAAAATATAAAGTGACCCCTCCATTTTAAAGACACATGGTCCCTAGACCAAGGATGGTGAAATTAAAGGTGAAGATCATAATTTTAAGCACAAATATCATGCCAAATGCACAAATTCACCTCGTCACCATACTCCATATATCAACACTGCAAATTCATGACCAAGTGCCCGTTCAAGTGACCCTCTATCCTCTGATTCTCAGAAGATTAATTAGAAGGGGACATTACAGTCACCTCAACAAGAGGGGATACACGGTGAGTAACTTTGAGAATGACTAGTTGTACCTTGCACCACACTAAGCTATGACCAAATGGTCTTAGTCTTAAGCTAGGCTATACAAGATCTCTAGGAGAGTGCTCTAAATACTACAAAGGTACATGAGGCACAACCGTGAACACTAGTATGTCACAAGCATGGATCAAGAACTTTCAATGGAAAATCTTGGACCAACCTTAGACCTCTTGTACTAGAATCACCCAGACATCAAGGCTTTGTTGAACACGACCCAATTAGATTGGGGTACAACTTTCATTCTCCCCCTTTTATATACCCCACCAATAACATGTGGTTGAGGTCATCTCTTGGGGTGATGAAATCCCCAAGCAGGCCAACTAAAGGGAAGGACAATGCTAGGTGTTTTTGATCCCCAAGTTCACACTAGGTGCGAGAGGAGGGCATACACACAAAACTAGCGAAGTCCTAGGATTTAAACTAAAACACAAGTGAGAAAGTGCGATATTTTTAATCCCGAAGATTGCTCTAGGCACAAGGGGAGAGCATATGTTTATGCAATCCTCCAAACAAAGAAAACAAGAGCTCTTTAACCCACTACTCTAACGTTAGTGCCTAAGATTAGTGAGAAAAATAGAGTCTTAGACAAAACAAATCTACAATACAACATATTAGTAGTTTCTAATTCTTAGTCTTGAACATGCATGAGCCAATTGCATCACTTAGTCAAAATATCAGCATAAAAACCCTAAAAATTTGAAAAGTATTATAGATAAACAAAAACATGTTTGTATGAAACAAAAGTGCGATTAGTTGAAATGAAAGTGCTATAGTCTACAACAAAAGCATCAAATGACAAAAAACACTAAAACACTATACCTTACAAAGGAGCAACTTAGCTGAACATAGGCATCATGAGTCAACATAGAGGCACTGGAAGTCTTTGCAGAAGCACTAAATGACAAAATATGGGTGCATCGAGTCTCTATAGAGGTGCATAGAGTCG
>VDFB02105785.1:440174160-440208922 GCA_007258455.2 Sequoia sempervirens | reverse complement strand
TGCATTATATAATTTAGTATCTATTTATTTCTACACTATTATTGAAGTTTATTTTTACTTTTTCAAGTTATATTGGTTGCTTGAGTCTATCGTGTCTCTTACATGACATTTTACCATAATTTATTACTTTCACTACAAATATAATCCTTTCACAATTTCTTGGATATAGACCATTAACTCCAATATCTAGTACACAAATATTTATTAAAAAAATATTATTGAATATTTTATTTTTTAAGGTTTGTGTATCAAGATATCCACCCACTTTATAGAGGTGTAATAGAAGTCACAAAGTACACAAAAGATCAATATGATAATAATAAATTACTTTCATAATAAAGAATACAAATAATATATAGACACACACACAATGTATGAAAAACCCTTGGCTATATAGAACACAGTGAGACATAGGATAACATAAGATTATGAAAAGTGTCTTAATATTATGATATGAGACATAAAGTGAAAATTCCTTAAAATATCCCTAGTTAAACTTAAGTGATAAGGTGTTAAAAGGATCCAATAGCATAACTAGTTAGGAAATAGCCCTATTCACGCCAATACCCTTTAAGTGTAACTTAGGAGAAATATAAAATATGAAAATATGCAAATATGGGTCTCAACTACAAGGCATGATGAGGTACCCATGAACAAAGGATTCTCTCACAAATGGAGAAAAAAAGAAGACCTAATGTTACAAAAATCCTCCCTAAAAGAGATAAAATAAAATAAAAATGTCTAGAAGATGAGAACGAGAAAACCTCATGTGAGGTAGAGCCCCCCCATAAGAGATAATGAATAGATAAGGTCAAGTGACACCCTTGAAGAAATTTTTCATAGCCCAAGAGAGTTTAAAAATGGTGATAGTTATTCTTAGTGAAGAGTTTGGTGAATATATTTATAAGCTGCTCTACTATAGGACAATACCATAAATCAATGACCTATTCCTAATTCAACTCCCTAATGTAGTGCATATGGATCTTGATGTGCCTTTTTTATTAATGTTGAATTGAGCTCTTCAATATTTTGATGGAACTCTTCAATTGTCACAAAAGAGGACAAATTCAATCATGGAATGGTGAATCTGAACTTAGTTAGAATATTCTAAATCCAAATAATCTAAGTGATATCATCAATATATCCTTGATACTTAACCTCAATCAAAGAGTAATAGCGTATTACTTCATACTCTAGTAAAAAATGGGACCTAAACCAAGATGAAAGTTATAGCCAGAAGTGGACTTACAATCATCAAGATTGCCAACCCAAACAAAATTTGTCTATCTAACCAAGTTTAGTTCTGTACCTTCTACATAATGAATCCCATGTTGATGGGTCCCTTGTATGTGATGCAAGATGCATTTAGTAGATTTTAAATGAAGTTCATGTGGTTCCTACATAAATTGTGAAAATATGACAATTGCAAAAGAAATATTAGAGAGTGATTCAAATAGATGAGACTCCCAACAAGATGATGATGCAAAGTGGCATCAACTAGTGGAGTAGAAAACTTCACCTCAAGCTTGACTCAAGATAAAAAGGGAGTCAATGCAAGCTTACAATAGGCTATGTCAAATTGAGCTAGTAGATCAAAAATCATACTTGGGTTGAGCAAGAGTGATCTTAGAAGAGGATTGAGTGATCTTGAACCCAAAAGAGGACTGAATGATCTTGATCCCAAGAAATTATTGTGAAGGTCCCAAGTTAGTCACATAAAATTTATCATGTAGAGAAGATTTGAATCTACTAATGATGGATGATGAACTCCATATAACGATCAATTCAACAACATAAATAATAAGAAGAAAATGAGATTCATCCAATTGTGAAATGTAGGCATTTGAATGTGAGTGGCATCTAGATAATCCATCTAAGAGAAGAAAGTATTCAATCTTGACATACCAAGTGTGAGGGGCTTGTTTGAGGTCATATATAGAGTTCCTCAACCTACAAACAAAATAAGAATCCTAGATAAATCCTTATGGTTGCTCTATGTAAATATCCTCTTGAAGTTATTCATGAAGAGATGTATTCTTCACATCCATCTAAAGTAAAACCTAACCATGAGCAAAAAAATAGCAAGAGTCAATAAAATGTAGTTCATCTTAGTGATAGGGGAATAGTCAATACTAGGAACCTATGAGAAACATTTGGCTAGGAAGCATGATTTGAAATTTTTCATAGTTCCATCTACTACATATTTGGTTTGATAGATCTAATTAGACCAAAAAAAATCTTCCTTTAGGAAGAGGGACAAGGTCCTATGTGTAGTTCCTCATCAAGGAACTTTACTCTTCCTCCATTTTTGAATCCCACTTGGTAATTATTTATGATTCCTTAAATGATTATGGATTAGAAGTAGAGGAAATTTAGACATGTGGAAGATGTTGATGTTGTGATCGAGTCATTGCAAGTGTCTAAAGGATCCTTAATAAACGTTCTTGCTAACCATAGAGTTTTCCAAGCCCGTCAAGAAAATGATTAAGATGAGGATGAAGAATGAGAATCCTTAAACTTAAAATGTGAAACCTACAAAGGTATAAACTTTCGAGTTTGAGGAAAGGTAGAATTCTATGAGTTACTATCCTCTAAGTCCATTACAGAGGAAGGATGAGGTGGATGAGAGGCCAATCTAGCAGATCTTTCCTCAATGTGAACACTCATCTCAATGAAGGGTTCATGCATCTCTAAATCCAAGAGATGATACCTTTGGAACCATCAATATATCGAACAAAGGCACACACCTAGCTTTGAGGTTCCAAACCCTAACATTTCTTTGAAGGGATGCATACCCAAGAAAAAAAGCCAAAAATTCAAACTATTGCACAAATAGTTTCCTACCACACCAAAATTCAAAAAAGTCACACCTTACAATTATTTGTGGGGAACTCAATTCTAAATGTGTGTTGCAAAATTAACAGCTCCATCCCAATATTCTAGAACAACATAATGAGCATGAATCATGCATCTAGCCATTTCATCTAGGGTCCTATTCTTCCTTTAAAAAACCTTTATGATGTGGGTTGTATGTAATTGAATGTTGAAGATCAATCCCTTCAATAATGCATAATTTATCAAGATGATGGCTTACATATTCTTGATCATTGCAAATCCAAATAATTTGATGTACTTTCCAGGTTGCTTCTCAACATGAGCCTTTAAATATTGAAACTTGTCAAATAATTTATTATATTGGAAAAGAAAATATACCCAAGTATATATAGAATAGTCATCAATGAAGGTGACTACATGGTGGGCCTTGCTAAGAGAAAATTTTGGAGAGGGATCCACTAGATCACTATGAACTAGTTGATGCACTTCTAAAGCCCTCTAAGACTTCCATTTACCAAACTTATCTCTTGAATGTATTCCCATTGCACAACCTAAATACACAACATCTAAAAAATGATATAAGGGATTCGTATGACCATATCCTATGCATTGATCTTTTGAAGATAGTGGTATTTAAGATGGTCAAAACACTCATGCCATAGCTTACCAATTCTGAATGAGTGAGTGATGTTATAGAAGGATATTGAGGTACAAAGTGGGAGAATGGATATATCTAAGATTCATGGTCAATCTTCCCCACTGCAACCAAGGAACCATCCTTAAGATCTCTAATTATAACTAAATAAGGTGAAAACTTAAATTTATTTCATTCCCAAGATGAGAGAGTTGGTAGACTTAAAGAAGGTTGGCACACAAGTTAGAAACACAAAGAAAATTCTTAAATGATCCATCATCCACATCAACTAAACCTTTTACTACAACTTCCACCTGAGTAACATCACCTATAAGAATATGTGGCACCATGCAATGCTCCAAGAAAGATAATTATTCTCGATCAAAAGCCATATGATGTGTAGCACCAGATTCAAGTATCTATTGTTGTGAAGATTCTATTGCTACAACACGTGACTATTCTTTCCCTTTCCTTGATTTGGAAGAAGTGGAGGGGATTCTTCTTATATGCACAAAGATGGAATATTAAAGTGATTATTCTTAATGATGTTTGTGAACTCATCTTTTCTTAGCATGAAAATGATGCTCTTCATGACCAACTTTCTCATAGTATGAGCAAGTCGGTCTCTCCTTCTACGAATTCCCTTTCTTGGAAAAGGACGAATATTCTCCTTGTGAAGGAGAAAATGATTGTACTCTATCTTTCCATGGATTTAAATTTAATTTCTTTTGTTTCTTATTGGACCCTTTTCTTATTATTTAGATGACTTATCACCAAATATTGTGATTTGGATGACTTGAAAATAACCATGGAGATTAACTTTTCCTATCAAATCATCATTTTTAGGAATGAATCAAATGATGGTAGTATCTAGCCTTTCCCATAGTCAATCAATGAGCTTGGTATCAAATAGAAAGAAATGTTGCATATTCTGAAGGATGCTTTCTTAAAAATTGAAGACAAATTGTGCACCATTCTTTTCAATACCACATTCTTTGAGTTGTGCTCTTAATTCATTAGCTTTTAGTTATACAATCTTGGATACTATCAAAAAAATTTAGATCAAGATTATTGAGATAGCTATCAATTTGACATCATTTAACCTCATTAATTTGACCATACAATATAATGAGTTTATCCCAAGATTCCTTAAGTGTTTTACACTTGTCAATGCAAAAAAGAAAGCCTAGAGAAACATATGTATGTAGATATCCAAGTGCCAGAGTAATTCTAATGAACTAATCCTTTTATTTAGGATCTATTGGTTTTGGAACAAATCCATCAATGTGGTGAGTTAATCCTTCACTCATTAAAACATTCCATTCTTGTGATTTCTAATTTGCATAATTATGTGGAGTTAAATGAGAGAACTTAAGATAACCCATGGCCAAGATTATGAGAGCACCGATGAGAACTCAAAGGGGAAATGAACACAACCACACAACTCAATTCCCCTTCAAATTACTCAATCAAATAAACCCCTAAGAAAATATGATTTGAAACTTTATACTTGGCACAATTACAATTGCCACTTGTTGAAAAATACAAAGTGATCTTTGAACTCAGTGCTTTACAATTTCCAAAATAAGGCTCTATGATGAAAGCATAATTTTTTATTTCAATGAATACAAACATATAACACCACTACGAAGTACATAAAAATTATACATTTAAAAAAAAAACTTGTAAAGGAGTCCATATGAGCCTAAATGGAGCCTCACAAGTTAAAAAAATGAGAATTATTTAGCAACACATATGAAACATTGTAAATTCTATAAATTTTGTGCATTAAAATTTGAAACCATCTAAACCACCATGTAGAGTGCAAAAAAAATAGCGCAAATAAAAAAATTGCTCAAAAAAAGGAGTTTATAAGCCCAAGTTATGAGCCTATGAAGTTGGATTGAAAAATTAAACTGACCAATGGAGAGGGGCACTGAAAATTCAAAATTCACTTGTTGACATCAACATTACATCATTGTTAAATTTGGTAGAACTATTGCCAACTTTGGTGGAATTGTTAAATTTAAAACTTTGCTAGATAAATTTAAAATTATGCCAAATCTAGAACTCATATGAGTTTAGTCAAGGCTCTACTAACGAGAGAAGGCCAATCAAACTTAGCTGAATTGCTAAATTTTCCACCAAATTTTGTGGGTTTTATTTTGTTTTTAATTTTTTTAATTTTTTTTGCTTGGTGGGGGGCCACATGACCACTCCCCATAATCATTTTAAGAGGGGTTGAGCCTTCTTAAGAGGTCATGGCCCTAATAGGGATTTGCAAACCTCTAGAGGGGTTGTAGCCTGTAAAATGGGGCTTGCACAAATAAAGGCACTTCCTTATGGTGTTAGGCCCAATAAGAGCCTATGTAGGGTACCTATCATATACCCTTAAAATTTTATTTAAAAAAGAAACTTTTTAAAACATTAAAAACCTATGATTTTAATTTTAATTTTTATTATTGTAAAAAATATAAATTTAGTAGTTTTATACTGTACTATGTAGGGGTGGGCCATATGGCATGAAAGTAAAACATTTTCTTTTGTCTCAAAGAACAACTTTATTTGAAATTGATAAAATTTTAGTCAATTCATAGATTCTTGGGCCTTCTGAAAATAATGACAAAGTTAGATTTGACCCAAAATACTCCAAAAGTATGGACACCTTATGGATTTAACAACTAACTCCAAACTTCAAACCCTTGTATATTTGACAACTAACTCCCAACTTCAAACCACTGCAAATTTGACCTCCAATGTCCAACTAGGACAAAACAAAAGGTAAATTATACTTACTTGAGCACTTTGGACACAATGGTGAGCTCAAATTTATTCCACCAATCTTTGAAATGCACTTGGAATATAATTTCACAATAGAAACCCCTAAAATTTGAATATTTTATGACACTTTTTTGATCCCCCAGATCATCCAAGGATGCAAGAGAAGAGAATGCTCAATGCTTCAAGAAAATACAAGATCTTCACTCAAAATCTCATAAAAATCTAACTAAAGGCACTCAACAAGTTTTGATACCATGTAAGATTTGGCTATGGAGATAACCACCTAAGATCTAGAGGCTCAATGGAAAGAACAAAGTACTCAAAGCTAAATATGACAAGAATAAACAATATTATTATCAAAGAATGTAAATAAAATGTACATACAATTTATGAGAGCAAAGAGACTCTTGATTATATAGACCAAGGTGGGACATAGGAAAACATAAGATTATGGCAAGTGGCTTAATCTTATGATATGATATATAAAGTAAAAATACTCTAAAAGGGCCCTAAATAAACTTAAGTGGAACTATTTAGGAAATAACCCTGTTCACACCAATATATATATATATATATATATATATATAAACTATTACTAATAGAAATTGTAAACCTATAGTTTATTGTAATGTATTTCTCATTATGAACATATCAAAATTATTTTTTCATTGAAATAAGGACATCCATGCAAAATATACTACAATTTTTTGAAAATTTTCAACATAGTTTGTTGTTTTTCCTAATGTATTGAAAAAAGGTCATTATTTTTTGTAAACCTATATTAATTATATAATTAAAAATATAGTACATGTTACACATTTTAGAAAGCTAACATTGAGGGATATGTACTTTTAAAATATTGTCTTTAAATGACCTCATTTGACCCTCAAAAAGGTGACATGAACTAACTTTTTTGTCAACATTTTAATAAAAGTAGAGGAGGCTATGTTGAAGATTCCATAAAGAGCATTCAATCTAAACTTTGGGGAATTTGATCTGAGGGGCTAGATCCAACCCCTGCTTATATTAAACTTTTAGGAAAGCATCAAGGTTGACACATTAGTGGGGCACATTAATGTGCTTCAACCATGCCACTAGGGACTAAATGCCTTACCAACCTTTGTGTGCTTGTATTTTAGTCCATGATGTGCTTACACAATTCATTATTTACACTTGTTATATGCTTATATTGCCACTTGATTACATGATTAAATGTTTATATACTTGCATGATTATATAATTGCATGCTTGAATTAATTTACATTTGATTTACTACTTTTTACATGATTTTATAATTGCATGCTTAAATTAATTTACATTTGATGTACTACTTTTTATATGATTTTATAATTGCATGCTTAAATTAATTTACATTTGATGTACTACTTTTCCCTTGTATCTCTATATACAATCCATTGTCAAAAGTGTATATCTTATCACTAAGATTTTTTTTTTTGATATCTCAGGGTATCCTCGCGACTCAAGCCCAACGGGTTCCCTTTACAGGATGAGCTTGAGGCGAGACTAGTCCCTGGAGCCACACAATCGCCAACACCCACCCCAAGTGTGCGTGGCAGGGTAATTCACAGTCTAGCCTCAATCCCAAGACCTCAGGGCTCAAACCTAGGATTTGAGCCGATTCTGCTAGCCCGCAGGAGCAATAATCACTAAGATTTGATAATATCCATTTAACATTATTTTTAATTGTCTAATTATCTACCTCATCTAATCATCAGGATACTTTGCTCAATTTACCATTACCATCTTAACTCAAACATGTTTAACAAGCCAACCATCGGACAATCCCACATGAGTGAAGTGGCAAGGACAAAGAAACAAGCAATTCCAACCTACAAACAAGGAGGCAAGAGGAGTCTCATTCTAAATGATAAGCTTCCAACCCACATCCAGCAAGCTTCCCACAACATTACTTACACACTTCATATCCTAAGGTTCCTTTATTGGTGGACCATATTTTGCAATTAAAAACACCAATAGAAAACAAAGTTTCCGAATGCTTTTTTGTCGTTTGCCTTCTTTTCTTAGGCTCCTCCATAACGTTCGAGTTCGTTCATTCTTTTCGGCGTCTATATCTCTTATGTCGCCATTGTTTCTCAATTTCTTTCACAGTTTTTGGGCTGCAAAGATCTGTTCGCACTTGGTAGCTTTGGTGGGAGATCGATCAATGGGACATATTTATCCGCACGGATCAGATCTACAATCTCTGGATTTTTCAAAGCGTAATTGAATTTTTCGATTTGAATCTGACTCGCGTTTGTCTTCTCAAATTTGCTGCTGCTTCCTTCATCAGAAACTATTTAACAAGGTATGTATTTGATACCGATTCATTCTTTTCTGGGCCTTTTCTTTCCAAGAATGATCTATTGTTTAGAATCTGTTGAAGGATTTTCATGTTGACTTTTTTAACCTAGATCGAAAGGGGTTATTTTGGTTAAGGTTTTTGTGTTTTTTTAGTTTTTTCGGATCGGTTTTATTGCGGCAGAATAAGATTTGTAAGGATGGATCATGGGGTAATGAGAATTTGAAGAGTGGATGTGGCTTATGCATTTAGGTTTTTTGTATTTTGAGGGAAAACGTTACTTTAGATTGGTCTGAAACCGCATGTTATTTTTGGTTGTTGTTTGATTGTGAAAATTATGTTTTCGTGTTTTGTTTTTTAATCTAACGGTTTTGGTGGTGGGGGGTTGTTTTTTGTACCGATTTTGTAAGAGTAATGTTTTTGTTTGATTTGGTTTAAGTGCCGATAAAATTTTGAAACTAGAAGAGTGGGTGTTCGGATTTTGCAGTGACGAAGCTGAGGATTGATTGGTTGGTTTGTTTGAAGATCTTGAGATTCAGTTGATTTATTTCGTTTGTGCCGCTGGATTATTTTGATGATTTGGGTTTAGAGGGAGAACAGATATCTGAGATATTAAGTTTTTTCTGTAGAGTTTTTTCACAGCCAATTTGACACACAGTGGGCAAATTGGCTTCTGTTGAAGATACTTCACATGTACATCATTTAGAAGGAAAAGACAGTAACTGACATTAGCTTATTGGCTGGTTTGTATCTTTCTATCAGGCAATATTCATTAAAGAGGATTACTTAATTGGAATGTATTTGATAGTTTGAGCAATTTTTAAGACTACTTCCTGCACCACTTGTCTTCAAACCAACAGTAAGATTGGTGTAAATTGCCCGTATTGCATACAAAGATTCATAAATGGCTGATATTGAGGGCGAAACTGATCCTGAATGGATCAAAAGGCTCAAGCATCAGGGATCTGTACCTCTTCTAGATCTAGACAATTGCTCCAATGGCTGGGCCTCTCCTTCCGGGGACTGTTTCCGTGTTAGAGGACCTGATTATCTTACCTCTAAAACAAAGATTGGTGGTGGGGATTGGCTTCTTAAGCCATTGGCTTTTGATTGGCTTAAGGGCTCCTCCAAGATTCATGAAGTGTTGAAGCATCCTAATGGTCGAGTCAGACGGGCTCTAGAAGAAGCCTGCAAGGGTTGTGAGAATGACAAGAAACCTTTTGTTTGGGCCTTCAATCTGCAGGTCCCCAGCAAGGACAACCACACCGCAGTTGCATATTTTTACACCTACGACCCTATTCCCGAGGGATCTCTCATGGATCAATTTATTAAAGGCGACGAAGCATTCAGAAAGTCCCGCCTCAAGCTGATTGCCAATGTTGTCAAGGGACCTTGGATTGTAAGAACGGCGGTTGGGGAACAGGCTATCTGCATTCTTGGTAGAGCTGTCTCTTGTAAGTATTCTCAGGGGGAAAATTTTATTGAGGTTGATGTGGATATTGGTGCCTCTATCATTGCCAATGCGATTGTGCATCTTGCATTTGGGTATATTACTAGTTTGACTGTTGATTTGGCATTTTTAATAGAAAGTCAGACTGAGGCCGAACTTCCTGAGAGGATTTTAGGAGCAGTTAGGTTTTCAGAGCTTGATCCAGCTTCGGCCAAGTCGATTGATCATGTTCCATACTCTGATGGTTCCTCAGAGAATGGAGATTCTTCCCTTCCTTCGCAGATTTGGTGGAAGTCAATTGGACAAGGATTTTCACACCTTCTACATCCAAATGCTGCTGATGGGACAGATATTGTTTCACCAGATGTTAAGGTGGTTGATTCCTCACATTTAAATGGGGTTGATTCTTCACATCTAAATAAGGTTGATTCTTCCAATGTTAATGGGGTGAACCACAGTAAAGAAGATGATAGTGAAAAGATGTCCTAAGATTCTTGGTTTGTTAAAGTTTGCTTAATTTTAATACCATTCAACACTGCCTGCCTTCAAAAACTGTGACATTTCCTCGTTTCTGCTTACAAGTGGTGCTAGAGAAGGGATTGGAGGAGCACAAGTTGCTTTTCTATAATGGAGCAGAGGGAATGGTAAACAGGATGGATTGGGGAGACACTTGGTGTATTCACTGATTTGCAGGATGATGATGAAGGGAGACATGGCACAAATATTTATTTTTCAATATGCACTGTTCTTTATAAAGGATACTCATCCATTTATCATTTATTAGTTTCATTTGGTTTTCTTAGCAACCCAGTGGCTATGTTACACTGTGTACAGGCTAATTTATTTGCAGTACCACATTGTTAATGTAGATTTCTAAAATTTCTAATATTTCTGATATAAAAATTTGTCTGAAGAATTACTTAAGAACCTGATATTAGATGCATGCTTGAAAATTTATATCTTTTCTCTATAAGCTCAGTTGGGCTTCATTTTAAAAAAATCTGTGTTTTGGTTATTTGTTTCATCATGACCATGATGTCCAGTCTCAGAGGGAACAACATGCTGAGGCCGCAGTGCTTATACATCATTGTTGCAACAAGAGCATGAAGTTGGACTGAAACTAGGATATGGCCAACGCTTTCTTTTTCTGGAAAAGATAATTTCACCTTTAGACCAGCATTTCTGACTAGGATTTGCAGTTTTATTTTGCAGAGTAATAGGATTTAGTTGTGGAGCAACTAATGGTTAATTGTTTGATTGTTCTAATCGTGGTGATGGCTTTTGTTGGCTTGTGAAGGCAACAAGGCTGGATCTTTTGAGTCTTGTCCATGTCTCTATACAGGGCCATTATGACAGTCTTTAAATGCCTGAAAACTTCAAATTGAAATAAATGGTTACACCAAATAACTTCCACGTCAATCACAGAATTTACAGTGTAGTACGCTCTACAATTAAACATAAATCTAACTAAAATGAAAGTTTGAGTAAAAATGATGAGCCAAAGCATTCTACCAATGACTTAGCAATTGCCACAACCTGCCCTTGGGGTCGTTTCTAATTGTTCATTTTAACTTTTGTTATTAATCTGTCGTCCTCGGATGTGTGTTCATCGATTATGATTAATATTGTATATGTAAGTATACAACTACTAAAAATAAATTTTAACTTTATGCATTCATAAATGATCCACAAATGATCAGAAATTGATATTATGATACGAAAATTATTTGATGATTAATTGAAAAATTGACTTGCAATTTTCAAACAATTGTTACATATTATCAAATAAATTATAAAATCTCACAACATAATTTAAAAATTGCTATAATAGATTTTAAATCATATTCTTAATTGTTCATTCATTATGAGAACAACATAGTATTAAGTAATGAAAAAAGCTGCAAGAAACTTATTAATAGCTGCATGCAACATAATCAGTTATTTAGTTAAAAACAGATAAATAATTTAAATTATGCCTTGTACAATTGAGGTTCAAGTAATATCTTTCAAATATTGATCAAGTACATCATGCAAGTGCTTTTTCTCCGATCATTGTATGGGGCTCCCTTGTGCTTCATTCAAAATATGTGGGACCCTTCCCTACATTGGTGATGTGCTTCATTCAAAATATGTGGGACCCTTAACTTCATTGGTAATGTGCTTTATTCAAAATATGTGGGCCCCTTTTCTTTGTAGGTGATGTCATAGTAAAGAATTGCACAAAGATATAGATTAAATAATTTAGTGTAGAGAATTTGTAACAACTCCTAAACAAAACTCTAAAATTTTCTCTCTTTTAATAAATAA
Organism: Sequoia sempervirens; assembly: GCA_007258455.2. NCBI lineage: Eukaryota > Viridiplantae > Streptophyta > Pinopsida > Cupressales > Cupressaceae > Sequoia > Sequoia sempervirens. The sequence continues at coordinate 440,196,595 of VDFB02105785.1, read as the reverse complement.
ATAATGCATGTACAACATAAAGCAAGTACATGTCTTATATATCAAGAGTATAATTATTTTCATTACAAGTGAGACACATTATATATGCCAATAATTTTCTCTCAAAGGTAAGCAATGGTCTATAAGTTAATAAAATTCATAATACAATATAATCAATGGTACATCATAATATAATACTAAACAATAATATGCCAAGTAATTCATAGGTGCAACATATCATCCAAAAAAAATGGTAATAATTACGAGTTCAATTTATCCAAGAATCTCACTTTATCCCACACATCAACTATGTATGGAAAAGGAAAAATAAATCCACACATTGAATGAAACTCTATTCTCTCCAACCAATCAACTTGACTTTGGTCAAATAGACAAGTCATTCCATGTAGCAAAATCCAGTCATGTATTTTAGTTATCATCTTACTTAAGTATATTCACATTCTCAATTTAACATATACTCAACATGTATCCAAAACTTCACAACACTTAACATCACAAAACAATGTATAAGACTTCACAAGACATCTCAACACATACTAAAATTTCACAATACACAAAACACTTTTGACACATTAATGTAACACAAAACAACACTAGAAAACACAAGACTCTTACAAGGCATCTCCAACAACACTAGAATTCATTTCCCACCAAGTTGTCAAGAGATATGCACACACAAAAACACATTGGTCGATTGGCTTGAATTTTTTTAGGCTATTTTCAACAATGAATGTTGAGTGGCTTCTCACTGGTATAACACATGAAGACATATCAAGCACATTAACACAATCGTAATAATTAGTCAAGTGGGAGTGTGAACTTAATTTGGGCCCACCTGCCAAAGGCATAATACTTCCAAATGAATGGGTGACTAGGGTATGAAAGATTGTTTACCACCTTTACACCCCTAACCTTAGAAGGACAAGGCCCTACCAATGGATATATGTCACCTCAACAAGAGGGGATACACGGTGAGTAACTTTGAGAATGACTAGTTGTACCCTGCACCGCACTAAACTATGACCAAATGGTCTTAAGCTAGGCTATACAAGATCTCTAGGAGAGTGCTCTAAATACTACAAGGGTACATGAGGCACAACCGTGAACACTAGTCTGTCACAAGCATGGATCAAGAACTTTCAATGGGAAAGCTTGGACCAACCTTAGACCTCTTGTACTTGAGTCACCCAGACATCAAGGCTTCGCTAAACACGACCCAATTAGATTGGGGTACAACTTTCATTCTCCCCCCTTTATATACCCCATCAATAACACGTGGTTGAGGTCATCTCTTGGGGTGATGAAATCCCCAAGCAGACCAACTAAAGGGAAGGACAATGCTAGGTGTTTTTGATCCGCAAGTTCACACTAGGTGTGAGAGGAGAGCATACACACAAAACTAGCAAAGTCCTAGGATTTAAACTAAAACACAAATGAGAAAGTGCAAGATTTTTAATCCCGAAGATTGCTCTAGGCACAATGGGAGAGCATATGTTTATGCAATCCTCCAAACAAAGAAAACAAGAGCTCTTTAACCCACTACTCTAACCTTAGAGCCTAAGCTTAGTGAGAAAAATAGAGTCTTAGACAAAACAAATCTGCAATACAACATATTAGTAGTTTCTAATTCTTAGTCTTGAACATGCATGAGCCAATTGCATCACTTATTCAAAATATTAGCATAAAAACCCTAAAAATTTGAAAAGTACTATAGATAAACAAAAACACATTTGTATGAAACAAAAGTGCAATTAGTTGAAATGAAAGTGCAATAGTCTACAACAAAAGCATCAAATGACAAAAAACACTAAAACACTATACCTTACAAAGGAGCAACTTAGCTGAACATAGGCATCGTGAGTCAACATAGAGGCATTGAAAGTCTCTGCAGAAGCACCAAATGACAAAATAAGGGTGCATCGAGTCGACCCAGAAGCGTGAAAAGTCTGCGTAAACACAGTCCTATAAACACCAAAAATCTATAAGATAGGGGTTATGACTAATTGACTTTTAAGCTAAATGCAACTACAAATTTGTGAAAAATAGTGTCTAATAGAGTCTTAAGAAGCATAGAAAGCATTAATTTTATTTCTAACGTTGTTGATAAAAAATCTCAAATCTAAGAGAAACCCTAACCTAAGCATGCAACTCAAGAAGCTACAATCTAAAAGACCACAAGGTCTAGAACACCTACAAGCAACTAAGTAATCTAAATCTGCAAACAACTAGGTTAAGATTGTTACACCCCAATTGTGTATTTACTATTTAGTATTACTATGCAAGGTAAATGTGAATGTAATTTGAATTCTGAATGAGAATAAATTGTGCATGCACTTTGTTATCAGTGAATTATGAATGAATGTTATTTCATTTAATGATATGTGAAGAAATGCATATATGTGAAATGTATGGTTATTGAATTGGTATTCTAACTATGGAGATATATTATGTGTAATGCACATTCTGTTGAACAGCTAACTATCGTGGGAATGTGTTAGTTGATGGAGGTATATGTTCAATCCTATAGGTGCGAGGGGAAGTATCACTTAGGAGAAGATCTTGGTCGGGTAACTAGTAACATAACCTATCTAAGCTTACACACACTCATAGTAGAATGGTTGAGTCAAGTTATTATGTTGGAATTTGGTAAGTACTCCCTAGTATATGTGTTGCATTAGCATGGGTCTTGATTGTTGTTGAATGCATGCTTGGGTGGTGTTTATATGTTTAGAGCTTATGAGTTCTTCTTTATATTACTATGCTTGTATAGATGAGGTGAATACACATGGAAATGTATGTATATGTATACATATGCGTGTTGACAATAGACCATACGCAAGAAGGAATATGTACATGAGAGTACATAGTTAGACGTACTTATGCATGCTTATGAATAGGTTGCTTATGAGCATGGAGCTATCGAGTGGACAATACGACATGAATGTGTATATGTATAAATACATCACACGACTATTCCCTGTCAATACAGTGGTAATTGTGTATGTGCTTGTTTGTACAATCGATTGTGTGTGTGTGTATATATATATATTAGTATACACACACACATATATGTGATTCATTGGCATATATATATATATATACTTATATATTTATGATGCTGAGGGCTGATTTATATATATAAACACATGCTGATTTTTATCTATAAGCATAGGGTGATTTACATATGAGATATTGCAAACTATTTAAAGGCAATATGTTAACATTGTATAAAGACTGAACTATGTGGAAGTATTTCACAACAATAAAAGGTTGATATGGATAAAACCATAATGTCGATACTATTGAAAGACACCATTATCTTTATGAGTAGCAAATTATTCAAACTTATAAGGTGTATATCATAATGATAAAGCGATAGAATGCTACACAAACCTCATAAAGTATAAAATGCATGATAATAGGAAAAGTAACAAAAATACAAGAAATTGGTCAAAGTATCATTTATGTGCCAAGCGACTCTTTACTCTTCTATTTTCTGCGAAGCTTAGACTTAGTCAACATTGAACATGTGTAGCATTATGACTATGGACTGTTTCAATGAGTAAAACTACGCCAAATAATAGGAAGAGTGGTTGCATACTTGGTGCTAGAATATGAAGTTCTATTTGTTGTAGAAGTCCATCTTTGTTGTAATTTGTCTATCATCATTTTAACATTAGCACAATTGAATAAGTCTCTTGTTGCTGTCAATTAGTTGGGTCGACCTATAGCTTCATGTGCTGAGTTTGTGTTTAGTTTGTTCCACCTTTTAAGCTAAGTTAAGTGAGTAAAATTGCAAGGATTAAGCTATCAATTTGCATGCCTTTTCTGTAGGCTGCAAAGTCTCATTTTGCTATATAAATAGAGAGGTTTACACTCTCATTTGGGGGACGCACTAATTTTCATTCTATTATATTTTGTGAGAGCCTTGAGTATTTTGTGAAGAGCTATATTGTGTGAGTTATATTTGTGAGAGCATATTATCAACTTGTGAGTGGATTCTTATTGAAGTATTGCTAGAAGAGGTCTAAGTGAAGCTAGTAAGCTATTGTTGGAAGGTTGTGTGCTAAGTCAGTCAAGTGGTTAAGTGTATTACAGGCATGAGGATCTAATCTTCCTTTATTTGTCTTTGTTTATGAAAGATTGAATCTTGAATGCTTTATTTGAACTACTTGAGATTACTTGCATTAAGAAAACATAGCATTTGCTTTGGAAAGGAAATTGAAGTTGATTTGTGCTTTTATGTGAAAGTGTTTGTAATTACTCCATAATAGGAGAATTGTTTGTCATAGATATTGTTATACTAGATATGATTAAACAAGGATAGCTTAAGGGTTATTCGTAGCTAAAAGTTATTTGATTATACTAGATAGCTAGTGGGTTACTCCTAGGATAGATTGTCCATTGAAGGGAGGGAACTTGTTCATATGCTTTGTGAGTAGAAATACCATAGTTTGTGGGAAAAGGGATAGGTTATATGGGGTTAAAGATTACCCATAGGAGGAAATACCTATGCATAGATTATAGTGGCCTTAAGTCAAATCGAGCTTGAGTAGTGTAAGTGAATAGGATGACTATCACTCAAAGTACTAAATGAGAACACGTTGGCCAAAGTAGTGTGATTTCCTTTTACTCAAATTTTAGTTCACTATGTCCATGTAGTACATGCTATTTCCAGATTGTACAAGTTCTAGTCATGTAGAACATGACACTAAGCTCAGAATAGTTTTCATACAAGGTTACCCCACCAATCTCTTCGTTGAAGGCTAAGGCCATCTATCTTATGATAGATGTGCGGGGGACCGCATATGAGTATGTGTTTGGCAGAAAAGTGCTTGCGTGATGCTTCTCCTCCTCAACATGCAACAAAAGACCAAGATTTCAAAAGGCAAAACTTGGACCATCTATATCTATTGCTTTGAAGCTCGATTGAGCTATGTAGGTACTTGTACACAATCTTGGAATATTGTAATTTGTGAAATTATTATATTGAAATGGAATCCATATTGAATATTGTTATGGAATCTATGTTCATTTTTTCTCAATAAAGAATTTTTTTTTTATTGCAATAGTTGGTTACATAGTTTATTTACTCGCAAAGTGAAAACTTAGGAAAATTTACTTCAATGAACGAATGGCATGTTACAAAGATGACACCAAAAAACTATTAGCAATAAACTAGGGTTAGCTCAAGAATTTGCAAAATTTTGAATGAAACAAAAACACAACTTTCGATGGCATAGGTGTTGCAGGTTGCTTTGTAGGCACTGAATGTCGCTACAAAAACACACAGAGGCATAATAGAGGCGTTGAAAGGTGTGACAAAGGCACAACTTATCATTGCAAAAGAGCCAATTCGCAGAGCTGAGTGCAAAATCGGAACTTGCAACTTAAAGCTCAACAAAATAGTTTGACTTAGGCAAGCCCCTATACAACACAACCTTTCCCCTCTTTTTTCATGTGTGTAGGTCAAATCTAGAACTATTGTCAAGAATAGGTTACATAAGAGCAAAGAGCATACTATACCAAAGTGATTTGGCATCTAAAGATCTCAAAAAACCTAGACTAAGGCGCCCCAATGCCCTTGTCCCTTTGTTTCAAACTTAAATTTCATCTACAAGTTCCTCTTTGTTTTCACATCTCTGATTTGTGTCTGTTTTTGCAATTTTCTATTTTCATCTATGCGATCGATTGCATTTTCAGATCTAGGGTTTATGTCAATTAGGTTAATAAAAATCACACATAAAATCTACCCTCTTTGTAACAAAAGAACCAAACTATAGTAGATTGGTTCTCCTTTGAGGTAGTTAGCCAATCATCAAACCGTAGTTGCTTTGAGTTCTAATGTTAACCCAAAGAGGAAAGCTAGATCTAGGTTAATTCACTTATTGGATCTTAGAACTCTTTCTCACTTAACACATTGCATCAATCTTAGGCACTTCATTGAAATTTTTCGGGACACTCAAAGGAGGGGATTTTTGTTGCTTCATTGCTTTAAAAAAATCCTTTGACACAATACCCATGGACAAACTTTGGAACAAGATGGAGGAACTTGAGATTTCAAATGAGAATAGAGTGACAGTGCATAAGATTTATTAGTGGGTTAGAGCTAAAAGTAGAACAAGATATGCTATATTTGAATGCTTTCTTAGTGACATTAGAATCATAAAGGATGTCTCTATCCCCCACTATGTTCAGTTTATATATTGATAAACTTGAAGAATGGTTAAACAGATATGTTGGAGATGTTATCTAGTTGGTGGGTTATGTGGTGAAGTTACTTTTGGATGCAAATGGTCTTATCCTAATTGCAAAAATAGCACATGATTCGAGATAAAATTTGAATGCCTTAGAACTCTTTTTCCAAGAGGTTGACACGCAAGTGAACACCAACAAGACCAAACTCATGATTTTTTCATTGAAAAGGAAGAAGCAACAAGAGTTATTTTTTAGGGATGTTTGTTAGAGATAGTGGAAGAATACAAGTATTAAGGAATTAATTTTTACAATAGACTCATTTGGGATACATGTGGAATGAAAATGATACAATGAGGATGGAGAGCATTTCACCTTCTTCAAAATAGGTGTAGGAAAACAAAACTATAGAATTGGAAAACCAAGGAAATCCTTTTTGGTTTGTTGGTCACATTGGATGTCCTCTATGGTTGTGAGGTTTGGGGGAGTAGCATGTTAAATCATAATTGTAGACAATTAGAAAGAATCCAAAAAAATCTAATTACTAATAGTCTGAAAGTCAAAACAACGACCCCTTATTAGATCCTTTTGGCTAAAGTAAAAACTTTCTCAATGGAGGCATCTATGAAAATTCAATTGCTAGGCTTTTTAAAAAGGTTGAAAACATAGATAAGCATCAATAACCCAAAATGATTGTTGAAGAAGAGTTAAACCGTAGAAAGAAGACATAGATGAAGCAAAACAAGAAGTGTATGGGAAAATGGGGCATTAATTTGTAAGAATGTCCTAACACAAATAAAGAAATAAAAGAGTTGCGTTTGAAAAATTCAGGATTGCCATGTGGACAAAAAAAATTGGTCAAAAGCATGCTATGTGAAAGAGTTCAACCTCATACAAGAACATGATGAAAACACCTCTCTACATGATACAATTAAGGGAAAGGCTTGGCTTTTAGTTGCATAGTTGAGGATTGGTTCACATCATCTTAGGTGTGAGATTGGTAGATGGATGATCGCCAAGGGGAGATTGGGAAGAAATAACTTGCATTTTCTTCAACAAAAGGGTGGTTGAAACTGAAGGGCACTTCATCATAAAGTGTGTAGGATATGAGGATAGTACATATTTCGTATGAAAACATTTTGAAGGTGGGTAGTCTAAAAGAGTTATTTGAGGAGACAAGGCTTCACAAAATAACTAGTTTCTTGATCAAAATTCATAGTAGAATATTTGACATCGAAAATAACTTGAAAATGTATTAATAATGTGACTTTTGGTCCCTTATACTACTTGGTGTTGTGAATGTCATTAAAATTCTTTCACTTCATTTCATTTCAGAGCTTCACACCTAATTCTAGAGTTTTTTTTTCTTTATCCATAAATGCTATCAATACTGATTTCTTCTTCGTAAAGGCAAAGACTTATCAATAGCATAGGCCTTATTGTTTAAACGTCACAACAACTAACATTTCATTTCAGAGCTTCACACCTAATTCTAGAGTTTTTTTTTTTCTTTATCCATAAATGCTATCAATGCTGATTTCTTCTTCGTAAAGGCAAAGACTTATCAATAGCATAGGCCTTATTGTTTAAACGTCACAACAACTAACATTTCATTTCAGAGCTTCACACCTAATTCTAGAGTTTTTTTTTTCTTTATCCATAAATGCTATCAATACTGATTTCTTCTTCGTAAAGGCAAAGACTTATCAATAGCATAGGCCTTATTGTTTAAATGTCACAACAACTGAAAATTAAAAGTTTACAACTTCTGCCGAAAAACATTTGATGTAAAGACAGAGCCGTTGGTGTAGTCACCTAAATGATGACGAGTTCGAGTTTTCTTCAATAATAATAATTAAAAAAATTACTACTTCTCCCACGCCTCAGTTGGCTCCATAGATATATGACATTTCCTTACCGTGCTACTTTAAAGAACACATACCATCGTTGGGCACACACCTATACAAGGCATGAAAACTCCTTGCTTTTATTCCTGTCAGGCCTTTGCAGAGGTGCGCATCCAAACTTGCCTTGGTGATTTTTCGAAACTTGTAATATGCCTGATTCCCTGTAGTGTGTATGTAGACTAGGAATCGATTTTCAGAATTTCGCCTCTTCTGTTACTTGCATACAATTGTAAATCATGGTTTCCTTCCCTTTTTTAAATTGAAACTTCTTCTTTGTGAGGCACACACCACACTCATACCCTAGGCATGCACCTGTATTTGTTGAACACATCTTTTAAAACAAATTCTTTAGTCCATGAGACATGCACTCATACACCAAGTGCATACGTGTAAATAGGGCACAAAAAAACCTTTCATTTAATCATCAGGCTCGCACACTTGTATGCTCCCGTGTGTTTCTCTACACAATTTCAAACTCGTTCTGTCATTGCCCTCATCTATCTGTGCGCAGGCCTGCATAGCTGCAACCAGAAACTTGAAACAACTCTTTTTGTATGCCCTAACTTACCTCTGCATCTACACATTCTCAGGATTTTGATTGGTGTTGCGCACATATTTTTCCATGTGTTTTTGTTTTTGCAAATTTGACACATAATACATTGGTTCACGACTGTTTCCGAGCTCATTTTAATGTTCTAAGGGTAAGGTCCTATGGAGGGGGCTTCTATTTTTCTGGAAAAGATTTCACTTAATTCTGTAGCACAATTTTTTTTATCCTAAAAGGTAGGGGCTGCTATTTTTCTGCAAAAGATTCCAATTAATTCTGTAGCACAATTTTTTTTTTCTCATGAGACCTTCCGCTCCATGAAAATAGAAGCCCAAGCCCCTCCATGAGACCATACTATAAGCCACCATTTTATTTCTCGAGCACGCATGACTGTAAAGCATTTTTTGACCTTGCAAATTATGTCTTCTTTCATGGTGTGCACTCTTTCATTGATAAATAAATTTCAATTTCAAACTAGAAGTTTTCTTCTTCATTCAAAATTTGTCAATGTGATTTAGGGAACTCCTCTTTAGAGTTGACTACACATCATTCATAGCTTGATATTAGTGTCCTTCATTTTAGCCTTCTAAAAGCACTTAAAGCTCTTTCTATTGCCTCTACAAACAAAATGTAAACCCTAACCTTTGTGTGACTATTGTTACTCTTGTTCTTTGGTGTGTTCTATTAGTACTAGTTAGTCAAATCTAAGTAATGAATTGTGCAATCTTGTTTCGTGCATTGTATCATTGATCACGTTGAAAAAATCTCTCTCTATCTCTCTAAACATCATGTAAAAATATGATTGCTATTGCCAAGAAATTACAGTCTTGTATAAATTGTCTATTTGGGAGACTATTAGCTCTTGTACCTTATTAGATTTTCTATATTCTAATAATGTTGAATTCAAATGATTAATTCTTAGACCCGTTCATTAGCTAAACTTGACATAAATATTTGATGTGGATTATTTTACATTATCAATTCAGATTGAGAACTATTTGATCCAGTTAAGAATTGGATGTGATCTTTTGTGATTGAAATTATTTTCAAGAGACATGATATAATGAGTGAATTTGGTTAAATAAGAGATACAAAATGATGTATTTAACTTTATTCTAATGAATTTACTCATGTTTTCAGTATTTTTTTGATGAGGATACTACCTACAAGTGAGATTAGGATCTTTGAGGAATTTTCAAAATAGCTCAAAATGGTGATAGCCAATCGTATGCAAATATGGATGAAGGTAACTCTAACTAACTAAAAGTGAACCTTTGGTGATTAGAGGAGGTAAGTTATACGTGTTTAATATCTTGTTGAATAGTGATATTAAATAATAACAAAATGTTCAAAGACAAATTGGTAGAAAAAATGTTGAATCTAACTTTTATGATTTCATTCTTCTCGAAGATCAATTTAAATTGCAATAGTAAAATGAGAAGGATATTAATTTTGTGAATCATAATCAATTAAATTGTGAAAATCGTCGCAGTAAAATTAGTAAATAATGTGATTAATTATGATGTGCTATATATATATATAGGACATATAAATGTGGTGACTAATGTGTAGGAAAATTAGTGCCAATGTGGGAAAGAAGAATCACCAAAACTTTGATTGAGATACTTCACTTATTGAAATTTCAAGTTGTGATTTGATATTCTAAAGAAAGTTAAATGTTGTGGTTTTATTATATCTAAGTTATTTTTTGAGTCAATTATAATTTTTATTTTGTTTAGTTATTTGATTTGAAAATTATGTGTTAGGATGTGTTAGTGGGGTTGGAAATAAAAGCTCCCTTGATTTTTGTTAAAATTCATATACAAATTTTATTTGGTTTAAAAAATGTTATAATATGTCAAATTTTATCTTATTTTAGTGGTTTTCAAGACCTTCAGTATGTACTAAAGGGTTAGACACATTTTTAAGTTCTCATCCTAACTTATAATTGAGTTTTGAACCCTTTTATTGTCTTTAAATGTTTGCAATGAATTTTTATATTTTAGAGGTGGAATGGGTGATGTGTCATTACGCTATTTAATCCTCCAAGTTATAAATAAGGTTTTTTAGCCTCCCATGCCTAACCCCTTAGTGTAGACACATGGAGGCTTCTCTTGAAAATAAATATTTTAGGTAGAGACACTTGGAAGTCGTCCAAGGGGCTAGGAGTCAATATGGTTAGCTCTCACATGTGCGAGCATAAGAGATAGGATTAGCCATGATATATGATGTGGAGGTGATAAATGTCACCTTCATAAATTTAAGGATGAAGATATTAGTTTTTTTATTTATTCCCTTTGTGTAAATGTGAAGGGGGCTTCTAGGTTAGTTTCTCATTCTTCATTCTTGTTCATATTTCTTAATTAGTGTTTTGGTTGTGAGAAGAGAGACAAGGTTTTGCGAAAATATGTTAAGAGGATTACAAAGAGTTGAAGATCAGTATGAGTATGGAATGAAGAAAGAATAAAGTTTCATCCCTACAACAAATGTAGCAAGATAAATCCTCCCAACTCCATTCCACCATTTATTTTGATATTTTGTATACTTTTTATATGTAGAATTTTCTTTGTTGGAAATGAATTATGGGAATAGTAGATTCATTGTAGTTAGTGTATCATGGTTTGAGATAATGTGTCTTGAGTTATTTGAGATCAAGTTGGGGTGTTAAGTGAGTTTCATGGATATATGAGATTATTGTTCATAGTTTGTGTATAGATTTTTATCTCTTGTGTGTTGGGTTTTGGATGATTCTCTCTACTTTGGGAATGACTAGAGTCTTGTAATGGATTAATGATGTCATGATTGGTTGGGTGGAGATATTTTCTCCTTTTGTTGACATATCACCATTGGAGCCTTGTAATCTTGTTCTTGAGGATGAATATTAAAGTTTCATATCCTTTGAATATCTTGTTATAAAAGAAAAGCTCAAAAAATATTGTAGTTTATTTTGTTGAGGAAGAAGAAAGAATATAATTAGTTGATTTTGTAAATATGAAAAACAAATGAGAAATGGTTATATTGTCCTAATTATTTTAGAGAGCTAATTATAAAAGTGGAAAAGTTAATGTGAAATATATTATAGTCTTCTAGATGTGGTCTAGAAAATAGAGTTATGATTTGGGAACCCTTGTTATTGGAAAAAAGTGAAGCTATAATTATTTACCAAGATTGAAATAAAGGGAAAGAAATAATAATAAACATGTGTGAATGAAAGTTTTAAGTCTCCTAAATTAGTTCGATAAACTAAAAATTGTCCTATCTTCATCACTCCACAATTGTATTAAAAAGAATAGATGAAAAATCATAGTTTTTTTCTTATAAACCTCTATATCTTAAAATGAATATTCATTCAATAAAAAAAATTCCCTTTTAGTAATATATGTATCTGCTGATATTCAATGATATAAACCTATAAAATTTCTCTCTCTCTCTCTCTCTCTCTATATATATATATATATATAATGTTAAAGAAAAAATGAATGAATGAAAATTTTAGAGCCCTTTTTGGGCTTGAATCGAGCTATGAACTTAAGACCAACGACTAGGGGGTGGAGCCCCCATAGGGATGCATCCCACTATGGGTGTCATGACACCCACAAGGGGACCAACCCTTGTGGATAGGACCATCACCCCTCTATCTTTGCACATTACATTTAAAAAAACAACTATGATCTGTATGTATTGGCCTCCTCTCCATGACAACTGGTGACAACTTACTATATATATGGTCATCTATTTCAATCTATAAGAAAAAAATATATAATTATTTCAACAAAACAAATAAATAAACCTCAAGTCTTATTCAAAATTCTCTAACATCTCTTTTAATATATATATATATATATATATATATATATATACATATATATATATATATAAGAGTAAGTGTAACCAAAAACAATATATATTTATGGAAATCCTTTTTACATAACTTTGTAAACATTCTCTTAGTGGTTTTCTCAAAATTCTTGTAGATGCATGAACTTCTTTCTCCCATCCTCACAAAAAAAAATGATAGGAGAAAATGTGAAGAAAACTAGTTTAATGAGATACTCTTATAGGATTAGGTTTCCACCTTAAGTAGCCTAAATCCAAGGGTTGATAATAATTCTATCCAATGCCCAAGGATTCATGCACAATCCATTATAAAGCTTAACTTAGTAATTTAAAGTTGTTTAAATTAAATCTAATTTAATGACAATTTGAGCCATGGTGGGGAGGGACCATGCGACTAGGCTCCCTCAACTTAAGTCATAACTTAAAGGTTAATGTAATTATATATAAAATTTAAATGAAGTTCTTTTTATTTATTGTGTGGGACACTATAAATATAAAAATTACTCTTCTATTAAAATACAAGAAATGGGATATTTTTCATAAGGTAGTCTCTATCCTCCATTTCAATTATTGTGCAAGCTATTTAATTTATGTTAGTTGGGAGTAACCTTAATAAGGTCAGCCATACTAATATTCCAAGTGGGTTTATAATTACATAATTTTCCTTAAATCAATTAAAGCTTGTGTTCCTTATTTAATTATACATCTTAAGTTTTTATCTTAATTAATGGAATAAGTGAAGAGTTTTACTAAAACTATATTAGAAAACAATAATAGTTAGCTAATTAAAAGTGAAAAAGTTTGATTTCAAATAATTAATCGAGTGTTATAAGTAATTAAATAAACACGGTTGATGAAACACACACACTTATATTGAGAGGGGTGAGAATCAATAAAAGTAAATAAGGCAAGTCATTAGGTGTAATAGATATATCAAGCATCTTGACCTTTTGATTTGGAGGGGAGATCAGAGTGATGGATACCATGTTCAAATATGCAATGCCATCAGATGGAGGAGAAGAAAATGTGATAAAATTAGAAGAGTTAGATGGAAAAGGGTATGTGTAAATTTGCAGTTGATTGTTGGCTTTAGCAACAAATTTGTTTGAGTTTTGCTTCTTACTATCAACTTGAATGTTACCACTATTTATGTGATCTTGAATCACAAGTCTCAAGTGCACCAATGTTTAATGCCATGTCCAAGTACTTTATGATATTGGCAAAACTTAGAAGCATCATACCAACTAGGGTATGGCTTGTTGTCGGGGAACAGTCTAATCTCTAGGAGGGTGATCAAATTATCTTTTAGTAACCTTTGAAGTACACTAGAGTAAGAATCAAATAATTTTGTGAAAAGTTGATTACGTTGTGATCCAAGTGTACTATTTTTAGTTGTCTGGGGGATGGCCACCACATTAGCTATTGCCTTGTTTTTCTTTGAACCCCCAGAAGAAGACACAAATCTATCATAATCATTACATGAGGATGAGACAAAAGCTCTATATTGGGCTAACATATGCTGACAATCTTGCAACACAATACATAGATGAGAAAAATAAGGATATATTTCATTAAGGACATTTGTTTCCTTAATGTCACCTAGAGACTTCCCATGAACATTATCTAAATGCCATGATCAAGTAGGGAATAGGGAATTTGTGAAGAGATAGATTGATAACGAGAAATAAAATCAGCTAACTTCTCATTAGGTTGCTGCTTACAATATACAAGATCAACAATAGTGACCTTGGAGCCAATGTTCGCATAAAAATGTTGCAAGAAATGATTCATGAGTTGATCAATTTATAAAAGATAGAATTATCAAGCAATGAGAAAAATGATTCCAACATGGTCTCCTTGAGGGATCATGGGAACAATTTTGCTAACAAATGGTCTTGATGCAAGAAATCACTACATAGAGCAGTGAAAGAATTAGCATGCGTCTGTGGATCTCCTTTACCACTATACTTGTCAAATTTAGGTATCTTGATCCCTTGGGGCATATAAGCATTCAAGATGTTCAAAGTAAGAGAGTTGTGACAATAGTAAGGAGTAAGGGTGGATTACATAGCAATGTTAGTTAGATTAGTGAGCTAAGATTGCATTTGACCCATGTTTTGTAGTAAGGTGTTCAAAATGGTATTAGATGGTGGGGGAGACATATTATCCATTACAATAGAAGCTTACACTATGGGAGTTTGAAGCATAGAACTAAATGGAGGAGGTATATTATACCCCAAAGGATCCTAAGATACATTAACTCCAGGATTAGTAGGAGGCACAAACATAGTGTTTCTATTATTAGTAGAGGACATAGGAGGTACAATAGGATTAGTATCTACCATATGCACAAACACCTTCAGTATCAGATTATTCAACTAGGTGCTAATGACATCTAATTGAGCATCATGAGGTCGACTCAAGACTAATGTGTATGAAGGTACATGAGTCTCAACTATGTTCATTAGTGCATGGAGCAACTCAAGGCCCTTACAATCTAAGATGATTAAGTCATTTAGATTATTGATAATAGGAGTGGATTGAGTAAATAGGATGTCATGGTTAAGGAAACATTCAAAGTGTTTCAGGTTCTCCTCCAAAGACTAAGCTTGCTCAAAGGGGACCCTAAGATCAATTTCATAATCTATAGGAGGAGACATCGAAGGAGAATTTGATTGAGAATTCAAAGGAGAAGAAGTCCTAAAGACTAGTTGGGAGCCAAAAGGATCAAAATTTTCAAAAAACAATGAACTAGGTCTAGTAGGACTATATTGATCTGGAGATATGGTAGCCCTTGAGCTTCTTCTAACTACATATCCAAAAGTAGTAGAGTGTGTTGTAAAGCTCATAGAAGAGTATTCACAATGCACAACCTTGCTAACTTCAGGTAATGAGAGAAGAGAATGTGAGAGAAGATGAAAATTTAGAGTATGAAAAGTGAACCGCTACAAAGGATCATCAAATCTTTTGAGGATCCAAGTTTCAATCCTCTACTCAAGTAAGCCTTCAAGTAACTACGACCTTCAAATTTACCTATTAATTAATTAAATATGTGTTTTAATGAGGTACATAAATTATCTAAACACTTTATACTTCATAAATTGAAAGTGTAGGGTACAAAGGTTTTATGAACAAATTGAAAAGCTCTTTATCTAAGAATAACATGCAACTGTTGGACGAAAACATGCCACACTAGTATCTTGTACAAACAAAAAGAAAAAAATGTCACAAGAAAACACAAAATATCTTGCAAAGAGTTCTAGATGTGAAAGGAGTATGCTATACAATTACACAATGAATATATAATGACATAAATGGAAATACTAAAGAAACTTAAATGGAAAATAGCAAGCAAGAGTTTAATGCATCACCAAAGTTATTTGGTGATATCAAAACTTTCTCCAAGCAACTCTTCAACCTATTCCTACACACATAGGACCAAAGAGAAGGGTTGGGTGGTTGTATAGGAGTTTGTCTTAGTCAAACCTTCGTATTGGTGTTTCCACCTAAATGAATAACCTTAGACAATATAATAAAAATAGACACAAAATGATAGAAAGAACTATATGCTAACAAAATAGAGATAATATGTTTAATGAGAAAATTTGAAGAGTTACCACTCACACACACAAAAGTAAAGTAGCTTGGTGGTGCAATGAAAAACCAACAAGAGTCTCCTAGATGACAGTGACTTCTTCAAATGAAAGAAATGGAGTTTACTTTGAAAGTGGTGGAAGAGTTCTTTGAAAGATATGCATAAAAAAAGGAGATGGAGAATGTTGTGAATGCCCCAAAAGTGTTGTAGAATGCTAAAGAATGAGAAAAGAAGAGAGAGTTGTGTGTGTAGTTTCAAAATATCAAGAATATAGACCAAGAAAGAATACCTTATTGGCCCAAACAATTTTCTCGAGCAATTTCCAATGAGGATGCAAGTTGGCAGAGGTGTTACACTTCCAAAATGTGACATTTGTAACGTCCCAACGACCAAATCAGTGATAGATTTTTCGTAGGATGAGAGTGTGATGCATGAATGTCTCCTTGGCACACACTAGTTTGTGAGAATATCAAACTTAATCATTGAGTAGTCGGACATGGTAGGTGTGAAAAGATGGTTTGGGTTGAAAAAGAGCATAATTATCTTAATTGGAACTAAAGGGGAAGGCGTATGTAATGTAAAATTGCATAGGATGCAATTTACAACATTACAAGTCCATATTTAGTTTGAAAACATTTTCAAAGTGTTTAGTCTAAATAAGTTATTTAAGGAGGCAAGACTTCACAAAACGACTAGTTTCTTGATCAAGATTCATACTAGAAGAGTTGACATCGAAAAGAACTTGAAAATGTATTTAGAATGTGGCTTTTGATCCCTTATACTACTTGATCTTGTGAACAACATTAAAATTCTTTCATTTCATTTCATTTCAAAACTTCACAACTAATTATAGAGTTTTTTTCTTTATTTGCAAATGCTATCAATATTGATTTCTTCTTCACGAAGGCAAGGACTTATCAATAACATAGGCCTTATTGTTGAAATGTCATGACAACTAAAAACGAAAGTTTACAACTCCCACACCTCAATTGGCTTGTTGGAAAAATGAGTCTTAACCTTGCAATTATATATGGTTTATTGTTGATAGGATGTATGTTGGTATGTGGCGACTGATCATGCAAATACTGTACACTCGTAGAAAGAATTTTCGTTGACACATCAAGGTTTTCCCACTAACATGTTGAGGTTTTTTCCCGCTGACACGTCAAGGGTTTTTCGTTAACACATCAATTGAAAAATGATCTTGTAAAACCATAATTCTAGAAGGTTCCAAAAATCTTGTTATAAGTGGTTGGGATGTATGTAGATGAGGGTGTATTCTAAGAGTCTGATAGCGGTCACGTTGTCTCTTGATCTTTGGTGGTGATACTCCTGTGAGAAGCTTGCTCTGCAAGTATATTGTAATCTTTTGATTTCTAAATAATATATTGAGTGGCTTTTAGAGTGTGGGGTTTTTCTCCCGAAAGGGTTTTCCCCACATAAATCTTTGTGTTGTGGTATGCATGATATTTGTGTTTAAGTTTTTGTAACTGTTAAACATCTATAAAATTTTGCATTTTTCTCCTCTCAAATTAGTGTAGGAAGTTGTTCCGCTACCTTAACTTCCTTACATGGCTCCATACATGCATACCTCTATATGAGATTTCCTTACCTTGTTGCTTTAAAGAACACATACCATTGTTGGGCTCACACCTATACAAGGCATGAAAAATCCTTGCTTTTATTCCCGTCAGGCCTTTGCAGAGGTGCATGTCCAAACTTGCCTTGGTGATTTTTCAAAACTTGTAATATGCTTGATTCCTTATAGTGTGCATGTAGACTAGGAATTCATTTTCAAAGATTTGTGGTGCAGGAGCACCTAGGAAGCACACCTAGGAAGTAGTCTAGGTTGAATTTTGGTTTGGCTATGTTATTTTGAGGTCATGTAGACCATTTTGTTAGCATTTGTGGATTATGAATAAGTGTTGATTTGTTGAGGTCAGTGGAATTAGAAGTGGAAAGAATGGATGGGTTTTGAAGCTCATACTTGTTTAGGTTGCTAACCTTGTCAAAAGTTAGAAAACATAGTGGATTTTGGAAAAGTTGGCCATTAGGTCATGAAGAAGACCAACCAAAGAAGATAACTAATTGAGGAGCCTTATTTAAGGGGAGCCTCGACCTGTAAACAGGGTTAGAGGGATTGGTATTGAGGAAACACTTTGTGAGTTGAAATAAAACAGTGTTCTTGAGGGCAATTTCTAATTTTTGCTTGATAACAGAGCTTTAAATGGATCGAAATAACTACTGTTCTGCAAGTAGAATGTAGTGTTGATAGATTACTAGCTTTGTGTGGCATTTAGTTGCCTTTGTGATTTGTTTTCATCATCTGTTTGTAAATAGTTTGATTTCTTTCTTTTTCTGGCCTGAACCAGGCAGTCTTGTAAAAATGGAGTGCTAGACCACTTTCCCACTGTACAAATTGTACGGCCCTTTGGGAATAGTGACTAGGCTCCATGAGTGTAAATATGGTAGGCTTTATGAGTTGTGTGTGTGCAGGAGCAGTGAGCAAAGTCTTGCCCTAGGCGAGCCAGAAGGAGTCCGGCTAGGGAAGACAAGGAGTGCAAGTCACCTAAATTGCAGGGGTGTTAAGGTTTTGTTAAATTTCCTTTTTGAGGATTCAGCTGAGAGTCTTGGCAAGGTCTGGTGGTCAAGAGGAGGCTCCATCAACCCATTTGGTGTGAGAAAACTCTAACAGTTTGGAAGCAGCTAGGGAAAAGGCTTGTAAACCCTAGTTTTAGGCCATTTTCAAGAATTGGCTTTGTACGGCTGGTAAAGGCCCAAAACCCCAAAAATATTTGAGAGTTATGCAATTGAACCAAGGACCTTGGAGAAAGAATGGGGTGTTCTTGTAAGATTTTAGAACAAAGACCAGATTACTCAGAGTTGGAGGCCTAATAGGGGCTCTTGGCTAGTAGCCCTTTTAACCTTAAAAGAGGGTTTTGATGAAAGCGACCAGGAATTGGAGCAAGAAGGATAATCAAGCACCAGAGTTTGATTGATTGCAATGTTTTAAGACACCTCCACACCCTTGCAAGTAAAATGCAACGTTGGAGGTATGGTTAGTCTTTAGGCAGACTAAAGAATAAGGAGGAGTGAGAGTTGTTGCACCAAGATAAACTTGGGTGGTTGAATAGTGATGGAAATAGGGTAGGCCAGGAGGACCAGGGGTGCCTAAGAAGCATTAGGGCCTATAGGTTAACGTGGTGGAGAAGGACACTAAAGGGGTTTGCCTAGGTTAGACCCAGAGCATGGGACAGTGAGTGTTCCATCCAACCCTGCCCCATTAGATTGGTATTAGAGCAAGCAAAAGATTTGGGAAGAATCTTGTATGTCAGACCTTGAATCTAGTGGTTCTACCATCATGGTGACAAATGCTGAATTGGCCAAGATGGTCAAAGAACAAGAGGAAGAAAATAGGCTAATGAGGGAAAGAATAGAACAACTGGAGAAAGCATTGAATAACGTGCAATTTGAAGGAAGGGTACCAAAGGAAGAAGAGGTTGCAGAGGAAGACAAGACCCCTGAACCTGACCCTGTTATGAAAGAAGAGCCTTTCTTGAAGGCATTGAAGGCTTTGAGTGGAAAAGCACTTGAAGGCATACCATTATTTAGTGGAAAAATGGAAGCTGATCTAGTCATGGACTGGATAGAGGGAATGGAAAACCATTTTGAATGTGATGGAGTCACTGAGGCATAGAAGGTAAAGGTGGCCAAATCAAGACTAAGAGGTTCTACCTTGACATGGTGGAAGTTCATTGAACTGAGAGGGAAAAAACAAAGGTGGCAACCTATCTCTACTTGGAAGGGAATGGTTGCGCCCAAAGTAGAAGAAACATACATGCGGATATTTCTGAAATTGAGTTACACAAGAAGAATAAAGCCTAAAGGCATAAAGACCAGATGTAAACACTTACGAGGAGTTTCAAAACTTTGCATGAGGTCTAATGTGTGAGAGGATGAGAGCTCAAGGTGGCTAAATGCATGCTGATAGAAGTGGAACATTCAAGAAGGAGATAATCTTCTAGAAGTCCCAAGGCGATTGCACAATGCTATCAACTGGCTATCAGATTGAGGAAAGAAACAAGAGGAAGCAAGACCGGGCTTCTAAGGGCAGAGGCAAAGGCAGAGATCAAAGAGATCAAAGAGGACAGCAAAGTGGTTACCAAGGTAGAGGCAATGACCAAAGAAACCAAGGGGAGTCTAAACTCACAGAGCATGGAGGTGAAACATCTTCTAGAGGAGGATATAACAGAGGTAGAGGATCTCAAGGATGTTCAAACATAGGAAGAGGAGCAGGCAGGAGCAATTCATATTTTGCAAACATGAAATGCTACCATTTGGTGAAGTTGGACATCCAGCTTATAGGTGCCTGAAGAAAGCATCTTCATCAAGCAATGAGAAGAGAGTGGCATATGCACAAGAGGACAACCTGAATGTCAAAGCACTTGAGGTCAGTCACATTGAATCAGAGGTAGGAGAGAATATGATGTTCAATAGAGTTTTGATCAGACAACCGGTCAAGGAAGAACCAAAACAAAGGAGAGTTCTATTTAGAGTAAGGTGCAAGATACTTGGTAAAGTATGCAAGGTCATAGTAGATTCAGGTTCAATAGAAAATATTATCTCAGAGGAGGCAGTAAAGAAGCTGAAGTTAGAGAAAGTACCCCACACGAACCCCTACAAGGTAACATGGCTCAACAAAGGGCAGAGTGTTTTAGTGAATGAGCAAGTAATAGTGGAGTTTTCCATTGGAGGATATAAAGACAAGTTGGTTTGTGATGTTTTACCCATGGATGCATGCAATCTACTATTGGGCAGACCATGGCAGTATGACAGAAGTGTCATATATGATGGGAAAGAGAATACTATCTCATTCAAGAAGGATGGGAAGACTTTCAAGTTGCAGTCACTGCCAGAAGAAGAAGAGGGATAGTCAAAGACACCAAGTGTCATGTTGAGAAGTGGGAAGGAGTTCCTTAACAACCTACATCAAGGGGGTGAAGGATATGTGGTTGTGTTACAACCTAAAGAAGAAGACAAGGCTGAAAAGACAGTCATACCTGGAGCAATCCTAAAGTTGTTGGAGCAGTTCAAGGACATTGTAAGTGATGGTGCACCTGCAACTCTACCACCAAAGAGAGCCATAAGTCATCAAATTGACTTCATACCTGGAGCCTCATTGCCTAACAAAGCAGCATACAAGCTTACACCAGATCAAAATCTAGAGGTAGCTAGACAAGTGCAAGAATTGTTGGATCAAGGATTGATACAAAAGAGCATCAGCCCATGTGCAGTACCAGTGGTTTTAGCAACAAAGAAAGGTGGTAAGTGGAGACTTTGCACTGACTCTAGAGCTATAAATATAATTACAATCAGATATAGATTCCCTATCCCTAGGATTGAAGATTTAATGGATTGTCTTGGAAGAGCTCAGTACTTCACCAAGTTGGATCTCAAGAGTGGATACCATCATATCAGAATTAAGGATGGAGATGAGTGGAAAATAACCTTTAAGACAAAGGATGGGAGTTGTATAGGTAGAGTTATGCCATTTAGCCTCCTCTAATGCCCCTACTTACATTCCGTAGAGGCTCATGGAATAGAATTCTTAAAAGACTATAGGGATATTTGTGGTAGTGTATCTTGTTGAAGCATCCTCATATATATAGCAAGGCAATTAGAAGAGCATTTAGAGGAAACATGTGGAGTTGGTTCTTAGAAGGTTGCAAGAGGAGAAGTTGGCAATCAATCTAGAGAAGTGTGAATTCTTTAAACAAAAGCTTGTCTATTTGGGTTTTGTAGTGTCCAAAGGATCATTGAAGATGGATCCAAGCAAGGTGGAAGCTATCCTAAACTAGCCTACACCAACCATAGGGACAAAGGTAAGAAGTTTCCATGGATTGGCTGAATTTTATAGAAAATTCATAAGGAACTTTAGTGGTATCTATGCACCAGCCCTAGATACAATAAAGCTGGTTTAAAAACTAAGTTTAAGTGGACTCAAGAAGCTGAGAAAGGGTTTGAGAAACTGAAACAAGAAGTGGCAACTCAACCTATTCTTTTGTTACCTAGTTTTGACAAATTGTTCACTGTTGAATGTGATGCAAGTGGAGTGGTAGTAGGAGGAGTGCTAAGTCAAGAGGGCAGGCCTATAGCCTTCTTTAATGAGAAGCTCAATGAAGCAAAGAAGAATTATTCAACCTATGACTTAGAACTTTATGCTTTGGTTCAATCACTTAGGAAATGGAGGCATTACCTTCTACCCAAGGAGTTTGTAGTCTTTACTGACAATCATGCACTTAGCTTTATCAACACTCAAGAGAAGTTAAGTAATAGGCATTTGAAATGGATGGA
>VDFB02105785.1:440110974-440174060 GCA_007258455.2 Sequoia sempervirens | reverse complement strand
CATATTCTTAATTGTTCATTCATTATGAGAACAACATAGTATTAAATAATGAAAAGACCTGCAAGAAACTTATTAATAGCTGCATGCAACATAAATCAGTTATTTAGTTAAAAACAGATAAATAATTTAAATTATGCCTTGTACAATTAAGGTTCAAGTAGTCTCTTTCAAATATTGTTCAAGTACATGATGCAAGTGCTTTTTCTCCGATCATTGTATGGGGTTCCCTTGTGCTTTATTCAAAATATGTGGGACCCTTCCCTTCATTGGTGATGTGCTTCATTCAAAATACGTGGGACCCTTAACTTCATTGGTAATGTGCCTCATTCAAAATATGTGGGCCCCTTTTCTTTGTAGGTGATGTCATAGTAAAGAATTGCACACAGATATAGATTAAAAAATTTAGTGTAAAGAATTTGTAACAGCTCCTAAACAAAATTCTAAAATTTTCTCTCTTTTAATAAATAAATAATGCATGTACAACATAAAGCAAGTACATGTCTTATATATCAAGAATATAATTATTTTCATTACAAGTGAGACACATTATATATGCCAATAATTTTCTCTCAAAGGTAAGCAATGGTCTATAAGTTACAACAAAATTCATAATACAATATAATCAATGGTATATCATAATATAATACTAAACAATAATATGACAAGTAATCCATAGTTGCAACATATCATCCAAACAAAAAATGGTAATAATCACGAGTTCAATTTATCCAACAATCTCACTTTATCCCACACATCAACTATGCATGGAAGAGGCAAAATAAATCCACACATTGAATGAAAGGCTATTCTCTCCAACCAATCAACTTGACTTTGGTCAAATAGACAAGTCATTCCATGTAGCAAAATGTAGTCATGTATTAGTTATCATCTTACTTAAGTATATTCACATTCTCAATTTAACATATACTCAACATGTATCCAAAACTTCACAACACTTAACATCACAAAACAATGTATAAGACTTCACAAGACATCTCAACACATACTGGAATTTCACAATACACAAAAAAATTACACAAAACACTTTTGACACATTAATGTAACACAAAACAACACTAGAAAACACAAGACTCTTACAAGGCATCTCCAACAACACTATAATTCATTTCTCACCAAGTTGTCAAGAGATATGCACACACAAAAACACATTGGTCGATTGGCTTGAATTTTTTTAGGCTATTTTCAACAATGAATGTTGACTGGCTTATCGCTGGTATAACACATGAAGACATATCAAGCACATTAACATAATCATAAAAATTAGTCAAGTGGGAGTGTAAACTTAATTTGGGCCCACCCGCCAAAGGCATAATACTTCCAAATGAATGGGTGACTAGGGTATGCAAAGATTGTTTACCACCTTTACACCCCCAACCTTAGAAGGACAAGGCCCTACCAATGGATATATGTCACTGTAGTGAACCACCACTCTGTTGATTGGGTTTCACTGTGATTTTTGTAGGTCTGATTTTTTTTGTTTCAATTGATATTCTTCTTTTTCTTGTGTTTTTGCTTTTGATGCCAATAATGCTAACAATACTAACAAGCATTTACATGCAGTAGGAACTTAAAATAAACTAATCTACTAAGACCATTCGAGTAATGACTCAATTTAAGCGCCAAAGATACTTTCTTCATTACATAATAGATTGCATACAACATATAACATACATCTTTTCAATAGCTAAACATATCTTCAACTAAACTTTAACTTACAGCCTTGTAACTCTATGAATAGTGACTTGCTATAGTACCAAACCCCAAATAAGTGCTTACAACTTTCGAATGACAAACTTCTCCCACCAAGAGACACATTGAGAAGCTCTTTAGGGTAAGGGCGCCCCTTTTGGAAGTGATTGCAGCCACTAAATGGAGGCATCTTTTTTCTTTATGCTAATTGAAACCTTCATGAAAGGGCGGCTGGCTGTAGGTGCAAAAATCAGCTCCAAAACCTTCTAAAATGCGAGCAACTTTCTTATAGATGAAAATGGAGTCAATGGCAGCAAATTCCCTTTCCAAAGATAGCTCTAATAACTTGCAAACAACAATATATGGCTCCAAATGAAGTAACCAAACTTAGATCAACAACCTTAAAGTGGTATTTCACACCCTCAAGCAGCTCGAAAATGAATAACAAGCCCCCTCTAGGCTCACCCACTGTAGAAATCAAGAAACCCTAGTTTTCCCTCTCTCCAAAACTCCAAACTCACAAGCCAAGCAAGCAAAATAACTCAAAAACATGAGGGGGTCGAACTTCTCCTCTTTCTTTTATAATTTTACATTGAAATCACTATTCATTAAAGTGAGTACTATTCACTTAAGTTATAACTTTTTTCACTTTAGTAATGAATAATAACTGAAAAATATAAAGTGACCCCTCCATTTTAAAGACACATGGTCCCTAGACCAAGGATGGTGAAATTAAAGGTGAAGATCATAATTTTAAGCACAAATATCATGCCAAATGCACAAATTCACCTCGTCACCATACTCCATATATCAACACTGCAAATTCATGACCAAGTGCCCGTTCAAGTGACCCTCTATCCTCTGATTCTCAGAAGATTAATTAGAAGGGGACATTACAGTCACCTCAACAAGAGGGGATACACGGTGAGTAACTTTGAGAATGACTAGTTGTACCTTGCACCACACTAAGCTATGACCAAATGGTCTTAGTCTTAAGCTAGGCTATACAAGATCTCTAGGAGAGTGCTCTAAATACTACAAAGGTACATGAGGCACAACCGTGAACACTAGTATGTCACAAGCATGGATCAAGAACTTTCAATGGAAAATCTTGGACCAACCTTAGACCTCTTGTACTAGAATCACCCAGACATCAAGGCTTTGTTGAACACGACCCAATTAGATTGGGGTACAACTTTCATTCTCCCCCTTTTATATACCCCACCAATAACATGTGGTTGAGGTCATCTCTTGGGGTGATGAAATCCCCAAGCAGGCCAACTAAAGGGAAGGACAATGCTAGGTGTTTTTGATCCCCAAGTTCACACTAGGTGCGAGAGGAGGGCATACACACAAAACTAGCGAAGTCCTAGGATTTAAACTAAAACACAAGTGAGAAAGTGCGATATTTTTAATCCCGAAGATTGCTCTAGGCACAAGGGGAGAGCATATGTTTATGCAATCCTCCAAACAAAGAAAACAAGAGCTCTTTAACCCACTACTCTAACGTTAGTGCCTAAGATTAGTGAGAAAAATAGAGTCTTAGACAAAACAAATCTACAATACAACATATTAGTAGTTTCTAATTCTTAGTCTTGAACATGCATGAGCCAATTGCATCACTTAGTCAAAATATCAGCATAAAAACCCTAAAAATTTGAAAAGTATTATAGATAAACAAAAACATGTTTGTATGAAACAAAAGTGCGATTAGTTGAAATGAAAGTGCTATAGTCTACAACAAAAGCATCAAATGACAAAAAACACTAAAACACTATACCTTACAAAGGAGCAACTTAGCTGAACATAGGCATCATGAGTCAACATAGAGGCACTGGAAGTCTTTGCAGAAGCACTAAATGACAAAATATGGGTGCATCGAGTCTCTATAGAGGTGCATAGAGTCGACCCAGAAGTGTGAAAAGTATTTGCACAAACACAGTCCTATAAACAACAAAAATCTATAAGATAGGGGTTATGACTAATTGATTTTTATGCTAAATGCAACTACAAATTTGTGAAAAATAGTGTCTTATAGAGTCTTAAGAAGCATAGAAAGCATTAATTTTATTTCTAACGTTGTTGATAAAAAATCTCAAATCTAAGAGAAACTCTAACCTAAGCATGCAACTCAAGAAGCTACAATCTAAAAGACCACAAGCTCTATAACACCTACAAGCAACTAATCTAAATCTGCAAACAACTAGGTTAAGGTTGTTACACCCCAATTGTTTATTTACTATTTACTGTTACTATGCAAGGTAAATGTGAATGTAATTTGAATTCTGAATGAGAGTAAATTGTGCATGCACTTTGTTATCAGTGAATTGTGAATGAATGTTATTTCATTTAATGATATGTGAAGAAATGCATATATGTGAAATGTATGGTTATTGAATTGGTATTCTAACTATGGAGATATATTATGTGCAATGCATATTCTGTTGAACAACTGACTATTGTGGGAGTGTGTTAGTTGATGCAGGTATATGTTCAATCCTACAAGTGCAAGGGGAAGTATCACTTAGGAGAAGATCTTGGTCTGGTAACTAGTAACATAACCTATCTGAGCTTATACACACTCACAGTAGAATGGTTGAGTCAAGTTATTATGTTGGAATTCGGTAAGTACTCCCTAGTATATGTGTTGCATTAGCATGGGTCTTGATTGCTATTGAATGCATGCTTGGGTGGTGTTTATATGTTTAGAGCTTATGAGTTATTCTTTATATTACTATGCTTGTATAGATGAGGTGAATACACATGGAAATGTATGTATATGTATACATGTGCATGTCGACAATAGACCATACGCAAGAAGGAATATGCACATGAGAGTACAAAGGTAGACGTACTTATGCATGCTTATGAATAGGTTGCTTATGAGCATGGAGCTATCAAGTGGACAATACGACATGAATGTGTATATGTATAAATACATCACACAACTATTCCCTATCAATATAGTGGTAATCGTGTATGTGCTTGTATGTGTAATCGATTATGTGTATATATACATATATATATATATATATATATTTATATATTTATGATGCTTTGAGGGTTGATTTATATATATAAACACATGCCGATTGTTATCTATAAGCATAGGGCAATTTACATATGAGATATTGCAAAGTATTTAAAGGCTATATGTTAACATTATATAAAGGCTGAACTATGTGGAAGTAGTTCACAACAATAAAAGGTTGATATGGATAAAACCATAATGTCAATACTATTGAAAGACACCATTATCTTTATAAGCAACAAATTATTGAAACTTATAAGGTGTATATCATAATGAAAAAGAAATAGAATTCTACACAAACCTCATAAAGTATAAAATGCATGATAATAGGAAAAGTAACAACAATACAAGAAATTGGCCAAAGTATCATTTATGTGCCAAGCGAATCTTTACTCCTCTATTTTTTGTGAAGCTTAGACTTAGTTGACATTGAACATATGTTGCATTATGACTATAGATTGTTTCAATGAGTAAAACTACACCAAATAATAGGAAGAGTGGTTGCATACTTAGCGCTAGAATATGAAGTTCTATTTGTTGTAGAAGTACATCTTTGTTGTAATTTGTTTGTCATCATTTTAACATTAGCACAATTTAATAAGTCTCTTGTTGCTGTCAATTAGTTGGGTCGACCTATAGCTTCATGTGCATGCCTTTTCTCTTGTGTTTAGTTTGTTCCACCTTATAAGCTAAGTGAAGTGAGTCAACTTGCATGGATTAAGCTGTCAATTTGCATGCCTTTTCTGTAGGCTGTAAAGTCTCATTTTGTTGTATAAATAGAGATGTTTACACTCTCATTTGGGGGACACACTAATCTGCATTATTCTGCAATTGCATTTTATTATATTTTGTGAGAGCCTTGAGTATTTAGTGAAGAGCTATATTGTGTGAGTTATATTTGTGAGAGCATATTATCAACTTGTGAGTGGAGTCTTATTGAAGTATTGGTAGAAGAGGTCTAAGTGAAGCTAGTAAGCTACTGTTGGAAGGTTGTGTGCTAAGTCAGTCAAGTGGTTAAGTGTATTACAGGCATGAGGATCTAATCTTTATTTGCCTTTGTTTATGAAAGATTGAATCTTGAATGCTTTATTTAAACTACTTGAGATTACTTGCATTAAGAAAACATAGCATTTGCTTTGGAAAGGAAATTGAAGTTGATTTATGCTTTTATGTGAAAGTGCTTGTAATTACTCCATAATAGGAGAATTGTTTGTCATAGATATTGTTATACTAGATATGATTAAACAAGGATAGCTTAAGGGTTATTCAGAGCTAAAAGTTATTTGATTATACTAGATAGCTAGTGGGTTACTCCTAGGATATATTGTCCATTGAAGGGAGGGAACTTGTTCATATGCTTTGTGAGTAGAAATACCATAGAGTTTGTGGGAAAAGGGATAGGAAATTTCTCGAGTTAAAGATTACCCATTGGAGGAAATACCTATGCATAGATTATAGTGGCCTTAAGTCAAATCGAGCTTGAGTAGTGTAAGTGAATATGATGACTATCACTCAAAGTACTTAATGAGAACACATTGGCCAAAGTAGTGTGATTTCCTTTGACTTGACTTTCAATTCACCATGTCCATGTAGTGCATGCTAGTTCGAGATTGTACAAGTTCTAGTCATGTAGAACATGACACTAAGCTCAGAATAGTTGTCATACGAGGTTACTCCACCAATCTCTTCGTGGAAGGGTAAGGCCATCTATCTTATGATAGATGTGTGGGTGACTGCATATGAGTCCGTGTTTGGCAGAAAAGTGCTTGCGTGAAGCTTCTCCTCCTCAACAAGCGACAAAAGACCAAGATTTTGAAAGGAAGAACTTGGACCATCTATATCTATTACTTTGAAGCTTGATTGAGCTATGTAGGTACTTGTACACAATCTTGGAATATTATAATTTGTAAAACTATTATATTGAAATGGAATCCATGTTGAATATTGTTATGGCATCTATGTTCATTTGTTCTCAATAAAGAAAAGAATTTTTTTATTGCAATAGTTAGTTACATAGTTTATTTACTCGCAAAGTGAAAACTTAGGAAAATGTACTTCAGTGAACGAATGGCATGTTAAAAAGATGACACCAAAAAATTGTTAGCAATAAACTAGGGTTAGCTCAAGAATTTACAAAATTTTGAATGAAATGAAAGCATAACTTTTGATGGCGTAGGTGTCGCAGGTTGCTTTGTAGGCACTGAATGTCGCTACAAAAACACACAAAGGCATAATAGAGGCATTGAAAGGTGTGACAAAGGCACAACTTATCATTGCAAAAGAGCCAATTCGTAGAGCCGAGTTCAAAATCAGAACCTACAACTTAAAGCTCAACAAAAACTCACAAAATCATTAGAAGAAGGGATGTAGGCCCCATCGGGCATTGCCAAAATGAGGACAAAAAGATGTAATAAGGAAAAATAACTAAATAGAAATGCATAAAACACACAAGAAGCTATACCTTAACACCTCCAAACTCCATGATTAAGCTAAATAGGTGCATCCAAAGCCTATTAATATGCTCTCAAATGCCTTAGAATGTGGATTTCTCTAATGATATTTCAACATAATCTAGTTACAACAAATGAAGATGATGAAAATGGATAGAGAAGGTCTCTACTTATAGAAAGAGGCATAGACAGATGGAGGGCTAAGATCTTGACACAAGATCAATGGCTCATGTTGAGAGGTGCTCTCAAGCAAGAAGAAAAGTGTCATGTGATGGTTAATGGAGAGTGAAGGCTTAAATGAAGATGATTGGGTAAGATGTGGAGGATTGTGATAGGATTCCAAGAGGCAAATCTTTGACATTTTTCTTATCTCTAGCGAGGTGGAATTTAAAATGAGATTTTATGGTGAGGAGAGAGACGACCCCATACAAAGTCAACTTAAAAAGTGACATTTGTCTCTAGTGGATTAAATGAGAGAGGTGAGGATTTATTGGCTAAATGTGTAGGCAAGCATGTGGGGAGGAATAACACATGACAAGTGGAATTTAAAATTGTGAAGGCTAGAAAAGGATAATTAATTAATTAATGGGTTTTTAGAGGAAATATGCAGTATTTGCTAAGGTTATATTATTTAGATAATTTAACCTTTCGAAGAATGAGGCAATGGAAAAATTAATTAAATAAATATTTAATTAATTTAGAAGAATAATAGAATATTTAATTAACTATGGGACAATGAAGTAGATTAATTAAAATTTGGAATTTTAATTACTTTATAACATGAAGTCAAATTTGTGGTGTCTACAATAACATTATCAAGTGTCATTCATTTATTACAATCATTTATTGTTTACTTTTCCTTTGTTTGACCTAAGGCATACGATTTATACCATCATCATTTGCTATTGTGGAGGTGGGAAAACCAACATTAGGGTTCGACTTAGGCAAGCCCCTATACAACACAACCTTTCCCCTCTTTTTTCATGTGTAGGTCAAATCTGGAACTATTGTCAAGAATAGGTTACATAAGAGCAAAGAGCATACTATACCAAAGTGATTTGGCATATAAAGACCTCAAAAACCTAGACTAAGGCGCCCCAATGCCCTTGCCCCTTTGTTTCAAACTCAAATTTCATCTACAAGTTCCTCTTTGTTTTCACATCTCTAATTTGTGTCTATTTTTGCAATTTTCTATTTTCATCTATGCAATTGATTGCATTTTCAGATCTAGGGTTTATGTCAATTAGGTTAATAAAAATCACACATAAAATTTACCATCTTTGTAACAAAAGAACCAAACTATAGTAGATTGGTTCTCCTTTGAGGTAGTTAGCTAATCATCAAACCCTAGTTGCTTTGAGTTCTAATGTTAAGCCAAAGAGGAAAGCTAGATCTAGGTTAATTCACTTATTGGATCTTAGACCTCTTTCTCACTTAACACATTGCATCAATCTTAGGCACTTCATTGAAATTTTTCAGGACACTCAAAGGAGGGGATTTTTGTTGCTTCATTGCTTTTAAAAAATCCTTTGACACAATACCCATGGACAAACTTTGGAACAAGATGGAGGAACTTGAGATTTCAAATGAGAATAGAGTGACAGTGCATAAGATTTATGAGTGGGTTAGAGCTAAACATAGAACAATATATGCTATATTTGAATGCTTTCTTAGTGACATTAGAATCATAAAAGGATGTCTCTATCCCCCACTCTGTTCAGTTTATATATTGATAAAATTGAAGAATGGTTAAATAGATCTATTGGAGGTGTTATCTAGTTGGTGGGTTATGTGGTGAAGTTACTTTTGGATGCAAATGATCTTATCCTAATTGCAAAAATAGCACATGGTTCGAGATAAAATTTGAATTCCTTAGAACTCCTTTTCCAAGAGGTTGACATGCAAGTGAACACCATCAAGACCAAAGTCATGATTTTTTCATTGAAAAGGAAGAAGCAACAAGAGTTATTTTTTAGGGAAGTTCGTTAGAGATAGTGGAAGAATACAAGTACTAAGGAATTAATATTTACAATAGACTTAGTTGGGATACATGTGGAATGAAAATGATACAATGAGGATGGAGAGCATTTCACCTTCTTCAAAATAGGTGTAGGAAAACAAAACTATAGAATTGGAAAACCAAGGAAACCCTTTTTGGTTTGTTGGTCACATTGGATGTCCTCTATGGTTGTGAGGTTTGGGGGAGTAGCATGTTAAATCATAATTGGAGACAATTAGAAAGAATCCAAAAAAGTCTAATTACTAATAGTCTCAAAGTCAAAACAACGACCCCTTATTAGATCCTTTTGGCT
This sequence comes from Sequoia sempervirens, assembly GCA_007258455.2. Classification (NCBI taxonomy): domain Eukaryota; kingdom Viridiplantae; phylum Streptophyta; class Pinopsida; order Cupressales; family Cupressaceae; genus Sequoia; species Sequoia sempervirens. The sequence goes on along the minus strand of VDFB02105785.1, from coordinate 440,164,557 downwards.
AAAGTAAAAACTTTCTCAATGGAGGCATCTATGAAAATTCAATTGCTAAGCTTTTTAAAAAGTTTGAAAACATGGATAAGCATCAATAACCCAAAATGATTGTTGAAGAAGAGTTAAATTGTAGAAAGAAGACATAGATGAAGCAAAACAAGAAGTGTATGGGCAAATGGGGCATTAATTTGTAAGAATGTCCTAACACAAATAAAGAAATAAAAAAGTTGATTTAGAAAAATTCAGGATTGCCATGTGGACAAAACAAATTGGTCAAAAGCATGTTATGTGAAAGAGTTCAACCTCACACAAGAACATGATGAAAACACCTCTCTACATGATACAATTAAGGGAAAGGCTTGGCTTTTAGTTGCATAGTTGAGGATTGGTTCGCATCATCTTAGGTGTGAGATTGGTAGATGGATGGTCGCCAAGGGGAGATTGGGAAGAAATAACCTGCATTTTCTTTAACAAAAGGGTCGTTGAAACTGAAGGGCACTTCATTATAAAGTGCGTAGCATATGAGGATAGTATGCATTTAGTATGAAAACATTTTGAAGGTGGGTAGTCTAAAAGAGTTATTTTAGGAGACAAGGCTTCACAAAACAACTAGTTTCTTGATCAAAATTCATAGTAGAATATTTGACATCGAAGATAACTTGAAAATGTATTAATAATGCGACTTTTGGTCCCTTATACTACTTGGTGTTGTGAATGTCATTAAAATTCTTTCGTTTCATTTCATTTCAGAGCTTCACACCTAATTCTAGAGTTTTTTTTTTTCTTTATCCATAAATGCTATCAATGCTGATTTCTTCTTCGTAAAGGCAAAGACTTATCAATAGCACATGCCTTATTGTTTAAACATCACAACAACTGACATTTCATTTCAGAGCTTCACACCTAATTCTAGAGTTTTTTTTTTTCTTTATACATAAATGCTATCAATACTGATTTCTTCTTCGTAAAGGCAAAGACTTACCAATAGCATAGGCCTTATTGTTTAGATGTCACAACAATGAAAATTAAAAGTTTACAACTTCTGCCGAAAAACAGTTGATGTAAAGACAGAGCCGTTGGTGTAGTCACCTAAATGATGACAGTTCGAGTTTTCTTCAATAATAATAATTAAAAAAATTACTACTTCTCCCACGCCTCAGTTGGCTCCATAGATATATGACATTTCCTTACCGTGCTACTTTAAAGAACACATACCATCGTTGGGCACACACCTATACAAGGCATGAAAACTCCTTGCTTTTATTCCTGTCAGGCCTTTGCAGAGGTGCGCATCCAAACTTGCCTTGGTGATTTTTCGAAACTTGTAATATGCCTGATTCCCTGTAGTGTGCATGTAGATTAGGAATCGACTTTCAGAAATTCGCCTCTTCTGTTACTTGCATACAGTTGTAAATCATGGTTTCCTTCCCTTTTTTAAATTGAAACTTCTTCTTTGTGAGGCACACACCACACTCATACCCTAGGCATGCACCTGTATTTGCTGAACACATCTTTTAAAACAAATTCTTTAGTCCATGAGACATGCACTCATACACCAAGTGCATACGTGTAAATAGGGCACAAAAAAACCTTGCATTTAATCATCAGGCTCGCACACTTGTATACTCCCCTGTGTTTCTCTACACAATTTCAAACTCGTTCTGTCATTGCCCTCATCTATCTGTGCGCAGGCCTGCATAGCTGCAACTAGAAACTTGAAACAACTCTTTTTGTATGCCCTAACTTACCTCTGCATCTACACACTCAGGATTTTGATTGGTGTTTTTCTCTTGCGCACATATTTTTGCATGTGTTTTTGTTTTTGCAAATTTGACACATAATACATTGGTTCACGACTGTTTCTGAGCTTATTTTAATGTTCTAAGGGTAAGGTCCTATGGAGGGGGCTTCTATTTTTCTGGAAAAGATTTCAATTAATTCTGTAGCACAAATTTTTTTTATCCTAGAAGGTAGGGGCTGCTATTTTTCTGCAAAAGATTCCAATTAATTCTATAGCACAATTTTTTTTTTTCTCATGAGACCTTCCGCTCCATGAAAATAGAAGCCCAAGCCCCTCCATGAGACCATACTATAAGCCACCATTTTATTTCTCGAACACGCATGACTGTAAAGCATTATTTGACCTTGCAAATTATGTCTTCTTTCATGGTGTGCACCCTCTCATTGATAAAGAAATTTCAATTTCAAACTAAAAGTTTTCTTCTTCATTCAAAATTTGTCAATGTGATTTAGGGAACTCCTCTTTAGAGTTGACTACACATAATTCATAGCTTGATATTAGTGTCCTTCATTTTAGCCTTCTAAAAGCACTTAAATCTCTTTCTATTGCCTCTACAAACAAAATGTAAAGCCTAATCTTTGTGTGACTATTGTTACTCTTGTTCTTTGGTATGTTCTATTAGTACTAGTTGGTCAAGTCTAAGTAATGAATTGTGCAACCTTGTTTGGTGCATTGTATCATTGATCACGTTGATGAAAAAATCTCTCTCTCTATTTCTCTAAATATTATGTAAAAATATGATTGCTATTGCCAAGAAATTACAGTCTTGTATAAATTGTCTATTTGGGAGACTATTAGCTCTTGTACCTTATTAGATTTTCTATATTCTAATAATGTTGAATTCAAATGATTAATTCTTAGACCCGTTCATTAGCTAAACTTGACATAAATATTTGATGTGGATTATTTTGCATTATCAATTCAGATTGAGAACTATCTGATCTAGTTAAGAATTGGATGTGATCTTTTGTGATTGAAATTATTTTCAATAGACATGATATAATGAATGGATTTGGTTAAATAGGAGATACAAAATGATGTTGTATTTAACTTTAGCCTAATGAATTTACTCATATTTTCTATATTTTTTTATGAGGATACTACCTACAAGTGAGATTAGGATCTTTGAGGAATATTCAAAATAGCTCAAAATGGTGATAGCCAATCGTATGCAAATATGGATGAAGGTAACTCTAACTAACTAAAAGTGAACCTTTGGTGATTGGAGGAGGTAAGTTATATGTGTTTAATATCTTGTTGAATAGTGATATTAAATAATAACAAAATGTTCAAAGACAAATTGGTAGAAAAAATGTTGAATCTAACTTTTATTATTTCATTCTTCTCGAAGATAGATTTAAATTGCAATAGTAAAATGAGAAGGATATTAATTTTTTGAATCATAATCAATTAAATTGTGAAAATCATCACAGTAAAATTAGTAAACAATGTGATTAATTATGATGTGCTATATATATATATATTGGACATATCAATGTGGTGACTAATGTGTAGGAAAATTAGTGCCAATGTGGGAAAGAAGAATCACCAAAACCTTGATCGAGATACTTCACTTATTGAAATTTCAAGTTGTGATTTGATATTCTAAAGAAAGTTAAATGTTGTGGTTTTATTATATCTAAGTTATTTTTTGAGTCAATTATAATTTTTATTTTGTTTAGTTAATTGATTTGAAAATTATGTGTTAGGATGTGTTAGTGGGGTTGGAAATAAAAGCTCCCTTAATTTTTGTTAAAATTCATATACAAATTTTATTTGGTTTAAAAAATGATATAATATGTCAAATTTTATCTTATTTTAGTGGTTTACAAGACCTTTAGTATTTACTAAAGGGTTAGACACATTTTGAAGTTCTCATCCTAACTTATAATTGAGTTTTGAACCCTTTTATTGTCTTTAAATGTTTGCAATGAATTTTTTATATTTTAGAGGTGGAATGGGTGATGTGTCATTACACTATTTAATCCTCCAAGTTATAAATAAGGTTTTTTAGCCTCCCATGACTAACCCCTTAGTGTAGACACATGGAGGCTTCTCTTGAAAATAAATATTTTAGGTAGAGACACTTGGAAGTCATCCAAGGGGCTAGGTGTCAATATGGTTAGCTCTCATATGTGCGAGCATAAGAGATATGATTAGCCATGATATATGATGTGGAGGTGATAAATGTCACCTTCACAAATTTAAGGATGAAGATATTAGTTTTTTATTTATTCCCTTTGTGTAAATGTGAAGGGGGCTTCTTGGTTAGTTTTCTCATTCTTCATTCTTGTTCATATTTCTTAATTAGTGTTTTGGTTGTGAGAAGAGAGACAAGGTTTTGAGAAAATATGTTAAGAGGATTACAAAGAGTTGAAGATCAATATGAGTATGGAATGAAGAAAGAAGAAAGTTTCATCCCTGCAACAAATGTAGCAAGATAAATCCTCCCAACTCCATTCTACCATTTATTTTGATATTTTGTATACTTTTTATATGTAGAATTTTCTTTGTTGGAAATGAATTATGGCAATAGTAGATTCATTGTAGTTAGTGTATCAATGTTTGAGATAATGTGTCTTGAGTTATTTGAGATCAAGTTGGGGTGTTAAGTGAGTTTCATGGATATATGAGATTATTGTTCATAGTTTGTGTATAGATTTTTATCTCTTGTGTGTTGGGTTTTGGATGATTCTCTCTACTTTGGGAATGGATAAAGTCTTGTAATGGATTAATGATGTCATGATTGGTTGGGTGGAGATATTTTCTCCTTTTGTTGACATATCACCATTGCAACCTTGTAATCTTGTTCTTGAGGATGACTATTAAAGTTTCATATCCTTTGAATATCTTGTTATAAAAGAAAAGCTCAAAAAATATTGTAGTTTATTTTGTTGAGGAAGAAGGAAGAATATAATTAGTTGATTTTGTAAATATGAAAAATAAATGAGAAATGGTTGTATTGTCCTAATTATTTTAGAGTGTTATCACGGAATCTAGCAGCGCTCGTTCCACGGATAACCCCCTACGAAACTTGTCTGTTTCTAGATGGCCAAAGGGACTCCTGCGAAGTGATTTCAAAGATGACATCAAAGATATGATCACATTTTTAAGAAGAGTAAACGACTTGCCTGAATCATCCACTTTTCATGATTGGATGTATGAATACATCAAGATTATAAGAAGACAAAAAGCGCACATTGACTGGGGCAAACATACCAGTGATGAAATACATGAGCAACTGATCAATGCGCCTTCCACATTGAAATTCTATATGACTTCTTACCTCGTGTATGCAATAGCTGTAATGAGGCAATTTCTGGGTCTATCCACAAAAAGGAATCAGATGCTGGTATTTGTGTATAAATTCTTCTATCAACTGGAATTGAAGGAAAGCTTCCATCATTTTAGGTAGGTTATTGATGCTTTCTTCGCACCTTTACTTTTCAATTTTGATCTAGCTCTCGAGAGGAGAAGGATATCTGATGATGCCTATAAGGCGGTAAGTAAAGTTGGATGCTTATTTCTTCAATTCCCAACATTTAGTTATTTAAGAGTAGGGTGCTACACTAGCTACCCTTACATGCTGCCACGTTATCCTTTGGATAAGTGGGTTCTCATGGAGATGTGCAGACAACTGATTTCAGTGCATAAAGAATGAAGAAGTAACCACAAGCGTGGATTCAAGTTCCCACTGACAATCGGCAGATATACTATCCCAACTATATAGAAAGCCAAATCTGTTTATGCTGAGATGCAAATCATGACAATCAAGACCTACAGGTATAGGTTTGATTTTGATTAATGGGATGTCAGAAGGCAATTACAAAAAGGTCATCACAAATACCGTTTTGAAGACATCTGGGCTGATTGTAGAGATGAAGAAGCCATTCGCAAAATGGATTATTGCAGGTTGATTGTTCAGCAGATCAAAGACCTATATATTGTTGACCTACTAGAGGATTTTACAAATCCTGGCGATATCATGAATGTTGTCTATGATGAACAAGAGGTTTCTAAAAGGCCGTTGCCTGCAATTCAATGGTCTAGGAAAGAAAGTACTAGCATGAGAGAGAGATTGAAGCCAATCCTATCCAACGCTGTAGAATGGTTACATAAGCATGGTTTTGAAATGAAAAGTTTCCGAATGGATTCAAAAGGAGAAGAATCTGAAGCAGAAGCTCGCCGACAACAAGAACTCCGCATGAAAAATAAATCAATGGTTGTTCCCACTTCTTCATGAAGAGGTCCCATGATCAAGTTTACTGTGGGCAAGAAAGATACCCAGTTCGTCCTAGAAGGAGAAACCACGGAATCCGATCCATATCGCTCTAAAGGTAAAAAGACTATTCCAGAGGAGATAGATTCTGATGAAGAAAGTACTTCCAGTGACCAATCCATTGAAGATGAAGACTCAATAGAAGTAGACTCCGATGTAGAAGAGGTTTCTAAAAGTGGGCAAGAGTCTGAAGAAGATTCTAAAGAAGAATATGAAGGTAAACCAAAATTGGAAAGACAAGAGGGTGATCAACAGGAACCCAGGCATGATCAAGAAAGAACTACATCTCCACCTGATAATGTAGTTGAGGAAATTCCCAGAACGTCATCGCTTGTGATTTCCAGTGTTCCTCATACCCCTCCAAATTCAAGAACTCCTCCACCTCTTGTTCCCTCATCACCCATTCCTACCACATGCATTCCTGCAGTCGAGATATTCACTATTCTTGCAACATCAACCCCGCTTGATACTCCCTCGGTGACAAGCATTCATACGGTTGATATACTGTCAAGTCCTCCATCATCCATTCCTAGCCTATCTTCACCAATGTATGATATCACTTTTGAAAATGAATTCAATCGTTTCATGAATGAGTCAATACATGATCAACTCAATGTGCAATCTACAGGAGTAATGATGACAAAAAATTCTCCTATTGTCACGATACCCATGATGACTTCAGAGGTGACAATGACTTCAAAAGTGACAATGACAACTGAGTTGATAGTGAATCCAGAAGTTCACACCTCTTTCCTTCCCCCTTGGCTGATATCTCAAGTGTCGAAGCAGAAGAAGCAAATGATCTCTCCAGAGGAGCTCGACCTCGAAGAGATAGTCCCTCTAAAGGCTAAAGGGAAGAAAAAGGAAAAAGTATACTCAAGGCTGAATGTTGACAAGACTGGCCATAAGTATGCGAAGATTGGCATACCGCCGCAAGAAGAAGGAGATGTCAATATGGAGGACTACATAGTAACAAAAGTTCAGCTTGGCAAGGTTACCAATGAAAGTGCAAAAACAGATGCGCAAGTGACATTGGATATCTTGGCTGAAAGATTGGATAAAATGGAGAAAGCTTGCAATATGTACAAGTAGAGGGCAGAGCATTATGCCACTTTTGTAAAGAGACTTGCATGATCTCCAACTAATGCACAACTGCTAACAGTGGTAAGTATTGAGGACCCAGCTGTCAAGAAAGCTGAGAAGTTCGCCTCCAAAGGCAGGATGTTGTATGATTTTGTTGAGAAGATCATAGAACACAGATCTCAGATCATAATTGTTGCGGACAAGAAAACTACCTTGTTGGCCAAGCTCACCACAGAGCTTGATAAAGAAAAAAGTGTACTTTCCCAGGAGCGCAAAGATATGGAAAAATGCCTACTGTCATGGTCACAGATGAAGTAGGTAAAGCTTAGTAAATTGGTGGAATTCGGGGTAATTCCCGACAAAGAAAAGTTCATTGAGGTAAGAGAATCCTTGAAACATCGAATTGAAGTAATTCAATCTCTTATGGAAGATCTTCATCAAGTGCAGGAAGATGTCGAAGCGCATCGTGTTATTCTTGAAAAAGCTATCAAGGAGTTACCAAGTCAACTTCTTGAGGAGAATTGTATCTTCCTGTCGGCCACAAAAATATCCCAGATCTTCAAGGAAGCCATAATGAAGTTGATTGATAATGCAGACTTTTCAGAAGCCTCTTTGAACGTCATTTGTGATACAAGGCTCACATTGGATAACCTAAAAATACATCTTGACAGGTGCAAGAAGGTTCACTCATCTGCCATGAGATCGATTACGAGAATCCACACCATTGTGGATTACACCGTTGGTCCAGATGAGAAGTTTGTGCAGGAGACCAGGAAGAAATATGAAGACTTCCGCACCCAAAGCAAGGAAACATGAAGAAGGTTCCTGATCTCCAGTGTTAGACATTTTCGGTGCATCCCTTTATGCATCTTGTAAATATTTCTTGACATCTTATATGTCTTTTTGTAAATTGTAATTGCACCAAGTTCGAAGATGTAATCTTTTCAAATCAAATTACACTTTGACTTTGGTCCAAGTTAGGTGAGATCTCCTAAAATCGCTCACCCAAATTTCCTTGATTTCCTCAATTAGATTCCTAATTTTGCTCATCCCTCTTTCTATATAATGTGAGGGATTTCTATTGTAAATGGATCCTTTAGTATTTTGCAACAAAGTGCTGCCCTTTTTGAAGCAGAATTGTGAAACTTTGTGTTCATACTTTGTGAATGAAATTTGATCAATAAAGAAGAAGATTGCAAACCAGACTTTGTGTTGGATTCGATAATCTTATGAATTGATCTCATTTGGTGGTAATTAGCTTATGGAATCTGAAGGACGCTAAGTAATTCATGTAAACTTTGTGTTGCATCCTTTATTTAGATTTAGATTTTTGTTTTTTTAATCTTTGGTTGAATGATCTACAAGACTTTGTGCTTGTAATTATTCATGCTCTTTGGATACTATTGTTGAATGATCTACAAGACTTTGTGCTTGTAATTGATCATGCTCTTTGGATACTTTGGTTGGATAATCTACAAAACTTTGTGCTTGTAATTATTCATGTTGTTCGAGGAATTGCTGCATCTAAGAAGACTTTGTGCTTATAACGCGACAAACGACACACCTATCACAAATCCACCATTGATAAAGCTACGGAATGACTTTGTGCCTTCGTGAGCTTTCCCTTTTATTTTACTAGTTTATTGTTAATCACTTCGAGGACCTCTACGCTTTGCTTTGACAAGATAGAGGTATTGGCATTACTGCTCGTTGTTAGTTTAGAGTTATTGTGAATTGAGAACTTCCAACAGTAAAGCATTGTAAACATCTTCTCTGAAAAAAGAGAGAAGGATGAATGTAACACACCCCCCCCATTTCGTAAGTATTGTGTACATTTTGTAATTAATTTGTTTATTTTACTATTTCTTCTGTTAGCAGTAAGAAGGGTGCCTCCCCTTTCTGAGAGGAGAGATTCACATCTCACATAGCTGTGGTTGAAGTCCTAGTTATGTAATCTATCGAAAAGCTGATTACATAATTTTCACCCAACAATTTTTTGGCGACTCTACTGGGGAACGACATACACAATCTAAGCCTCATGATTTTGATTGAAGTAGATAAGTTTCCTCTTTCTTGTCGTTCTTTTGTCTATTGTCACTTTATAATATCCATCTTATTCAGATCTACATTCTGGCAGACCAGATATATACACGAGGATTGAGAGCTCAAGGAGTAGCAGATCCACTTTTTGAAGAGTTATTGCAACGTGATTTTCCATTTACTCTCCCACGAGTAAGGTCACCATTGCAACATGCTATAAGCTACCTTCCACGTAGCCAAAGATCTCCTCTCCCAAGTGTTTGGTCTATTTACCGCAGACATCCCATTCAGGTACCTTTTGTGCAACAATTTATGGCCGCACCACCTACAAGACCATGGGGAAATGTTTTTGGTCCCCTCCGTTTGGCCGCACCTTTGCACGAACTACCATGTGTATCCAAGAAGCATCTCCTAAAGTTTCATGGTGATGGAAAACATCCCAATGAGCACATATCCACATTCTACATCGTTTGTGGGGTTCTCGACATTGAGCATGAAGATGTTTCTGTAAGATTGTTCATTGAATCCCTTCAAGGGGTTGCAGTCGAATGGTTCTTTAATCTTCCTAACGCCTCCGTCACTGATTGGGCCTCTCTTCGCACTAAGTTTGAAGAAAGATTTAAGCCTGCTAAAGATTCACATACTTTATTGGCACAACTCACCACCATGCGTAAAGAAGCTCACGAGCCCATGCGTGAGTTCGTGGAAAAATTTAATAAATTGGTGACGCGGATCCCAAATGATGCAAGACCGATGGATCATAACCTAAAGTGCTTCTTCATCAACACACAACTACCCAAGGTGAGTTTCTACTTATGTAGGGAAAATCTTGTTAATGTTGAAGCGGCTCAACAACTTGCTACCAGTCTGGAGGACGACATGATCCTTGCTGGAGAAATCAAGATGGGAACTAACAGAAATAAAAGGATGCAAGCCTCAAGGTCTTCAACATCTAATGTTAGTGCTCCTAGTGCCAGCTCAAATTTCACAGATCCCATGGTCCAAAGGCTGGCAAATGAGGTCTTGTCTCTCAAAAAGCAAGTTTCAAACAATAACAAAAGTAGCAATTACAAGGACATCCCTCGGAGGACTTTCCCAAATTATGCTGGCAACAAAAATCAAAATTGTCTCCCAGCACCCCCAGGAAGGCTTGCTTTGGAATCCCTGCCCGCTAACAATGCCGCGGGATACTATGAGGCTGAACAAGACGATTATGCACAACAAGAATACCCTGAAGAAGAAAATTTCGATCTCTTTCAAGAAGAAGAAATTGAATCGGCTAGCAACTCCAAGATTAGCTACTTGCAAATGGCAGAGCAAGAAGAAGAAGATGACTTGGTGACTGATACTTATGTTGTTTTTATGCGGCATTAACAAAATCAGATTGATAAAGCTCAAGCTACTGCTGTCCCTGAAAAAGAGAAGCCGTCGATAACGATCGCCAAAAGAGGATCTCCCCTCCCTTGGCAACCCAAGAAAGCAACAAATCCACAAGTACACTTCACTCTTCCTCATCAACTCCCGTTATTCCTAAAGCTAATCCTCTCATTCCAAAGACCAGTGTGCCTTTTGTAAAACCAATCGGTGAAGTTACAACTTCCAACCTACAAAATTCTTTCCAGGCTTTTGACATTATTGACCATGCAAAGAAAACCAAGGTTCAAATGTCCGAGGCTGAATACCTCAAAGCCAACCCCGACCAATTTGATAGGCTTGTCAAGTTTTTCAATGTCAAAAGAATTTCCCCAAGTCAGGATAGACCTCCTGACACCCCTGTTACTCCTAAACCCAAGATGCCACAGAGTAACCTTAGATCTAACCCTCCAACTGCCTCTGGATGCATTGATCCATTTTTCATCTCCCTACTTGTAAATGGTTTCAAGCTGAGCAAATGTGTCATAGACTCTGGTGCATCCAACAACGTGATGCCTGCCAAGGTAGCTACTGCCTTGGGCCTTGAGATGACCAAAAATTTTAGCCGTTGTTTCTCCATGGAGAATAAACAAGTGCCATTGATTGGCCAGATCAAAGATGTGCAATACGCATTCACCGCATACCCAGAGAAGAAAATAAAAATGACGGTCCTTGTGGCCGATGTACTAGCATCATATGAAATCCTCGTCAGACGCAATTTCTGCAAAGATGTTGGAGGATAACTAAGTATGGATATGTCTGGAGCAAGAATACCTGTACAAGGTGTAATGCAAAAATTGGTTCTTGAAAAGGAGTCAAAGTTTTTAGTTGCCAAATCAGATGATCCCAGAGCTCAGATCCTGTTCGAATCCTCAGGCGTGGGAACTTACTATCTAAAACAAATGAGGTGGGTGAATCCTCAACTCAAAATGAGTTAGAAAATGATGATATTTCCTCCACTTCAAATGAGATGTCATCAGGTGATTTGTCTATCCCCGACCATGAATCCTCGTCAAATGATGAAGCTTTGGACTTCGACAGTGTTAGCATTGGTGATCCCAACGGTGTCTGGTTGCTCAAATTTGATGGTAGCTGCTCTTCGACTAGTTCTGGAGCAGGAATGGTTTTTATTTCACCAACAAGAAATTTTTTCCCTTTCTCTTTCAAGTTACAATTTGATAACACCAATAACATCACTGAGTATGAAGCCCTGTTGCTGGGAATGCAAGTTGCACTAAAGAAAGGTATAAAAAATATTCATGCACAAGGTGATGCCGAGCTGATAGTATGTCAAGTAAGAAATATTTATCAAAGAAAGAATGACAGGCTTAGGAATTATCGTAATCTAGTATGGGATTCCATTGAGGAATTCAAAGCTTTTGATATCTTTGTTGTTCCCAGAGAATACAATACTAGAGTTGATTCCCTCGCAATCCCTGCCACGCTCTTGGTGCCACACAAAGACTTTCAAGGTTCTACCTACACCATAGAGTTGGTTTTCCGCCCAAGTGTCCCTGATAATTCGAGAACTAGAAAATTTTCAATGATGATCATTAGATCATTGCCTTTCTGGAGAAAGCAAAGAATTTTGATGAGTTGTATTTTGAAGGCAGTGATTCTCTGCCTCGAGAATCTGTGTCGCATATGGATCCTGTTACGGGTGAAGAATATTTACAACTCAAAGGGAATAAGATTCCAAAAGGATTGGTATCCTTGGAAAAGCTTTTTGATAAGCATGATCACCATGTTAAAAGGAAACTCTCAGATTCTAACTCATTTAATGAAGTAGAACAGATAAATCTGGGAACTGAAGCTAACCCCAAGATGGTGAACATTGGCAAATGTTGCACGATTGAAGAAAGAAGACAGTTTCCTCAACTACTACAAGAGTATATTGATGTCTTAGCATATTTGTACAAAGATCTAAAATCATTTCGGCCTAAAGAAGTACAAAATGATATTCCCCTCAAGGTCAAAGCTTTGCCTTACAAACAAAAGCAGAGGCAGTACAATCCCAAGATCTTTGGAACAATTTTGGCGGAAGTTCAAAAGATGCTAAATGCGTGGATTCTCTATTCATCATTCAACATGGATAGCCAATATCATCCCCGTTCGTAAGAAGAATGGCAAAATTTGCATTTGTGTAGATTTCAGAAATCTAAACCAATTGTCACTCAAAGACAATTATCCACTTCCAGTGATGGACCAAGTCCTAAAAAATGTAACCGGATCCGAGATGCTCTCCATGCTAGACGGATTTTCTGACTACAATCAAATTGAAGTTAATTCAAGCGATCAACACAAAACCGCTTTCACGATGCCATGGGGAACCTTTGCATATCGCAGGATGCCTTTTGGTCTGATCAATGCTGGCGCTACATTCCAACGTGCCATGGATCTCGCTTTCCACGATGTAATGGGTAAGTTCATTGTGGTGTATCTTGACGATCTCATGGTTTTCTCTAAACAACATCATGAACATTTCTACCACTTGAGGCAAACTCTGGAAAGGTGCCGTCAACATGGTATTTCCCTAAATCCCAAAAAGTCAACTTTTGGGGTGACAGAAGGTAAACTTCTTGGTCACGTTGTATCTACAAAGGGAATCAATATTGACTTGGAAAGGGTCAATGGAATTAAATCTCTCATTCTGCCATCAAGCAAGAAAGTTGTTCATTCCTTCTTTGGCAAAGTAAACTTCTTAAGGAGGTCTCTCCCAGACTTTGTTGAAAAGACTCGTCATATTGTGAATATGATGAAGGGTAACACCACATTCCATTGGATGGTAGAAGGGAAAGCAATGTTCGATGATATCAAGGAGGCCATTGTTCATGCGCCTGTGTTGGTCTGCCCCAACTACACCAAAGATTTTGTTATGTACAGTTATGCTTTCGAGCATACACTCATCAATTTTGGTACAGGAAAATGATGAAGGCTTTGAATCTCCCATTGCATTCATGAGCTGCCCCTTGAAGAATTATGAATTGAAATGTTCTCAAATGGAAAAGCATACTTTTGTAGTTGTCAAAGCCATCAAGCATTTTCGGTTCTACATTCTAAGTAGCCATGTCAAGGTTCTAGTACCAGATTCGACTGTTAAGTCTATCCTAACACAACAGGAATTTGGGACAAAAAGAGGCAATTGGATTGCCAAGATTCAGGAGTATGATCTGGAAATTAAACCCACTAAGTTGATATGTGGACTTGGACTTTGTCAGCTTATTGCTGAAAATAATCCAGATAAAGAAATTTCAGAGGATGAAGAAGTTTCAGACGAGGAAGAGGTGGATCCAAGTACACTCCCAATGGTACTGTTTGTTAGTACCACTGACGAATGGTATTCCAACATCACTCATTTCCTCACATATGGAGAATTCCCTAATCACTTGACTCTAAAGGAAAAGAGAACCATTAAGCTGAAATCAACTAATTTTGTCTTATGGGATAATGGCTTGTACAAGCACACAATGGACGAGACTTTTCTTAGATGTGTTGATAAGGAACAACAAAAATTGCTGAAATCTTATCATGACTTGGTATGTGGTGGAAATTTCTCCGCGCTGGTAACTGCTCACAAAATCTTGAGAGCGAAGTATTACTAGCCCACAATTTTTCAGGACACGTACTCTTGGGTGCGTTAAGTGTGAATTGTGTTAACAGTTTGTTGGCCGACCTAGGTTGGCATCTTTTCTATTGAAGCCTGTTGTGATCAAAGAGCCTTTCTAGCAGTGGGGCATCGACTTCATAGGTGCAGTTAATCCATCACCATGTGCATGACACATCTATGTCTTGATTGCTACTGACTATTTCACCAAATGGGTGGAAGCGATACCTACCAAGCGTGCTACTTCAGAGGTGGTGTGCAGTTTCTTAAAGGAAAGCATTATTTCCAGGTTCGATGTGTAGAACAAGATCGTTGCTGAAAATGCTTCTGCCTTCTCATCAAACGAGATTATTGAGTTTTGTTTTGAGCATGACATAACTTTGTCACATTCTTCTGACTATTATCTGCAAGGTAATGGTCAAGCAGAATCTAGCAGCAAAAATCTAGTGACTATCATCCATAAGCTAGTAGATGAGAATCAACGTTTGTGGCACAAGGCCTTGTTTGACGCTTTGTGGGTAGATAGGATAACTCTGAAATGAGCAATCAACATGTCTCCTTTTCAACTCTTGTACGGATTGAATATCGAGATTCCTATAACCTTGGAACTACCAACACTCAAATTGGCTAAGGCCACCGAGGATGAGATGTTTGACAACTCTGCTGATAAGCGCATCATGTATCTCTCTGAATTGGAAGAGAACCAGGTTCAAGTGGCTGACCACATCGCGGAACACCAGGACCAAGTGAAGAAGATTTTTGACAAAAAAGCCAAGTCTCAAGAATTTCAAGTTGGTGACCTCGTTCTCTTGTGGGACAAATGAAGAGAACCAAAAGGTATGCACAAGAACTTTGACTCATTGTGGACAGAACCTTTCCAAATACATCAGCTGCACGGTGAGAACAATTTCTTGTTAGCATACGGAGACAGAACGCCATTTTCCCTTCCTCACAATAGGAAACATCTCAAGCACTTTACACAATAATGTAATTGGCGTTGGTATGCAAATACTTTTTATTTTTAAGTCCTTTTGAGTCTTTATGTTTTAAAGTTTTGTCATCATCGTCATTGCCTGACTCCAAGCCCAATGGATGGATAAAGGCACTTGAAATTTGGAATTCTTCTCCCTTCATTCGTTTCAAAGAATGGTTGAAGGAAGATCCCCAGTAGGAGCCAGTTGTTATCACTAAATCTAGCAGCGCTCGTTCCACGGATAACCCCCATATGAAACTTGTCTATTTCCTAGGTTCATGAAGTTCAAGCACACAAAACAAGGTGATTTTTTCCACACCTTGAAATGTGTTCCAAAGCCTCAAATAGTCAGTTTGAGCATCCCACTATGTTCGCCTCGCAAAGACCTTCGAAACGAGCTCCTTCGCGAAGTCTCATTGTTCATACTTAGTTAAAATTGCAAAAGATGCAGTTGCACTAAAAAAGTGTGCTCCTGCTCACAAGCCAAAAATTGGCTAAGTATGAAAAGTGCAGGGGCGCTGATTTTCAGTGCCCCTGCATGAAAGTGTTTTTGTCACAAAATGTAATAGCGCTGAAAAAGTGCGCTCTTACACTTTATGTCCAGACTTAGTCATTTTATTGCCTAGGCGCGTTTCTTCATGCGTTTTACTTTTTTCGCTTATCATGCCACTTTTTGTGCCTCAATTAATTGATCAACTTAAGTTAGGTTTTTATGTTTTGCTTTCACTTAAAGTGATTCTATTGTTTTATTTTCATTGTTTGTGATTTTTGACTGAACTCCTTCTCAAGCTGCAAAACACATTTTTCCAAAGATCTTTTTGCATCAAGCTAGGGTTTTTCAAGTTCACCATTTCAAGTGTGTTTTTATTCTGTCTTCTCATTTATGCATTCTTTCTTGTTGAAAATATATCAATGCGTTTCCTTTTTGTGATTGTTTTGAATCTACTGCTATGTAAAACGCGTATTCTTTTTTCTCCATTCACGTTTCTTGGTCTTGCACATTTTTTCCATACTTCCTCTTCATGGCACATTGTGTGGCATCTTCCTCTTATCCATGCGTTTTCCTGTACGCCGTCACACAATGGAACTTTTATGGCTTGTTTTGGTGTGACTTTCTTCTCCCACGCATTTTTCTTTCCATTCTTTTAAACTCCTACGTTTTTAAGTCTTTCCACGTCGCCCTTTGAACAATGATTTGGTGCGAACATTGAAGAAACTCACATTTGGTGAATAAAATTGCCTGGTTCTTATCCACATTTACAATGGCGGTGAAATAAACTTCAAGTGCAACTCAATACACGATTACAAGTTTTGTCTTTGAGTGTTCCCATGCTTCAAAATAGTCAAGGCACCATTTTCAAACATCATTGCATCTTATTTCCAGAATCATACTTGAAGTGCAGAGGCGCTGAAAAAGTGTGCCTTGACATAACACAATTTTTTCCTAACACTAAAATGCAGGAGCGTTGTTTTTCAGTGCCACTACATCAAAGCCAAAATTATTCAAAATGCAAGGGTGCTGAAAAAGTGCGCCCTTACACTTTTCATAATTTTTTTCCCTGAAATACTTCAAACTTGCGAGTTTCATTCTGAACCTCGTTCCTTCCATTTTGTGCATCATTTTGTGTGCCTTGTAATCTGCTCCATGCTTGCTCATCGTCATTTCTCACCTCACCCACTCCCATGATGTTTAACGACTAATGTTTGTTCTGACTCCACATCTTGCAGTCTCTTTTCAAGATCTTCAAAGTTGATTGATCAAAGATTCAGTTGCTCTTGATGACAGCTAGAAAACCTCCATCTTCTTCAAAAGCAAAAGGAAAAATGAAATATAAATATCAAGGTGTCTATCTGCCAACTGTAGTGGTCTCCAAGGTGGAAGAAATAAAAGACACAGAGGTTGGCCATCAAGACTTGGTTGATTTTGCAAAGCAAACTGAGATGAAGCCTCTTCCTGATCTGATGAGAGCAATTATACACAGTAACCTGCATTTGGTAGTTACGTTCCCTACTATTTTTACATAATACAAAATTTTTCCTTCAAGTGGAATCTCATTACATCAGGGAAAGCAAAAGTGTGATTGATTCTTTTGGGAATGAGATTTTAAGGCTCGACCCCAACTTCTTTGATATTGTGTTTAAAGTTCCTCAAATGGAGAAGTACATTGACATCTCTATACAAAAAGCACAAGAAGTCTTTGATGCTGATCCCAACAAGGCTAAAAACCTAATAAATACCCAATGGCTGAAGAAGCCTAGACAATCTATTTCTAGATGGCCAAAGGGACTCCTGCGAAGTGATTTCAAAGATGACGTCAAAGATATGATCACATTTTTAAGCAGAGTAAAAGGCTTGCCTGAATCATCCACTTTTCATGATTGGATGTATGAATACATCAGGATTATAAGAAGACAAAAAGTGCACATTGACTGGGGAAAACAAATCAGTGATGAAATACATGAGCAACTGATCAATGCGCCTTCCACATTGAAATTCTATATGACTTATTACCTGGTGTACGCAACAGCTATAATGAGGCAATTTTCGGGTCTATCCACAAAAGGGAATCGAATGTTGGTACCTGTGTATAAATTCTTCTATCAACTGGAATTGAAGGAAAGCTTCCATCATTTCAGGTGGGTTATTGATGCTTTCTTCGCACCTTTACTTTTCAATTTTGATCCAATTCTCGAGAGGAGAAGGATATCTGATGATTCCTATAAGGCAGTAAGTAAAGTTGGATGCTTATTTTTCAATTCCCAACGTTTACTTATTTAAGAGTAGGGTGCTACACTGGCTACCCTTACATGCTACCACACTATCCTTCAAATAAGTGGGTTCTCATGGAGATGTGCAGATAGCTGATTTTAGTGCATAAAGAACGAAGAAGTAACCACAAGTGTGGATTCAAGTTCCCAATTACAATCGACAGATATACTATCCCAACTATACAGAAAGCCAAATCTATCTATGCTGAGATGCAAATCATGACAATCAAGACCTACAAGTATAGGTTTGATTTTGATTACCGGGATGTTAGAAGGCGATTACAAAAAGGTCATCATCACAAATACCATTTTGAAGACATCTGGACTGATTGCAGAGATGAAGAAGCCATTCACAAAATGGATTATTGCAGGTTGACTGTTCAACAGATCAGAGACCTTGATATTGCTGACCTACTAGAGGATTTTACAGATCCTGGCGATATCATGAATGCTGTCTATGATGAACAAGAGGTTTCTAAAAGGCCGTTTCCTACAATTCAATGGTCTAGGAAAGAAAGTACCTGCATGAGAGAGAGATTGAAGCCAATCCTATCCAACACTGCAAAATGGTTACACAAGCATGGTTTTGAAATGAAAAGTTTTAGAACGGATTCAAAAGGAGAAGAATCTGAAGCAGAAGGTCGCTGACAATAGGAACTCCGCATGAAAAATAAATTAGCGGCTGTTCCCACTTCTTCATGAAGAGGTCCCAAGATCAAGTTTACTGTGGGAAAGAAAGATACCCAGTCTGTCCCAGAAGGAGAAACCACAGAATATGATCCATCTTGCTCTAAAGGTAAAAAGACTGTTCTAGAGGAGATAGATTCCGATGAAGAAAGTACTTCCAGTGACCAATTCGCTGAAGATGAAGACTTCGCAGAAGCAGACTCTGATGCAGAAGAGCTTTTTGAAAGCGGGCAAGAGTCTGAAGAAGATTCTAAAGAAGAATCTGAACGTGAACCAGAATCAGAGAGACAAGAGGGTGATCAACAGGAACCCAGGCATGATCAAGAAAGAACTACGTCTCCACTTGAGAATGTAGTTGAGGAAATTCCCAGAACGTCATCACCTGTGATTTCCAGTGTTCCTCATACCCCTCCAAATTCAAGAACTCCTCCACCTCCTGTTCCCTCATCACCCATTCCTACCACATGCATTCCTGCAGTCGAGATATCCATTATTCCTGCAATATCAACCCCGCTTGATACTCCCTCGGTGACAAGCATTCATATGGTTGATATACTGTCAAGCCCTCCATCATCCATTCCTAGCCTATCTTCACCAACGTATGATATCACTTTTGAAAATGAATTCAATTGTTTCATGAATGAGTCAATACGTGATCAGCTCAATGTGCAGTCTACAGGAGTAATGATGACAAAAACTTCTCCTATTGTCACGATACCCATGATGACTTCAGAGGTGACAATGACTTCAAAAGCGATAATGACGACTGAGTTGACAGTGAATCCAGAAGTTCACACCTCTTTCCTTCCCCCTTGGCTGATATCTCAAGTGTCGAAGCAGAAGAAGCAAATGATCTCTCCAGAGGAGCTCGACCTCGAAGAGATAGTCCCTCCAAAGGCTAAAGGGAAGAAAAAGGAAAAAGTATACTCAAGGCTGAACATTGACAAGACTGGCCATAAGTATGCGGAGATTGGCATACCGTCGCAAGAAGGAGATGTCAATATGGAGGACTACACGGTAACAAAATTTTAGCTTGGCAAGGTTACCAATGAAAGTGCAAAAGCAGATGCGCAAGTGACAATGGATATCTTGGCTAGAAGACTGGATAAGATGGAGCAAGCTCGCAATATGTACAAAAAGAGGGCAGAGCATTATGCCACTGTTGTAAAAAGACTTGCAGGATCTCCAACTAATGCACAACCACTGATAGTGGTAAGTATTTAGGACCCAACTATCAAGAAAGCTGAGAAGTTCGCCTCCAAAGGAAGGGTGTTGTATGATTTCGTTGAGAAGATCATAGAACACAGATCTCATATCATAATTGTTGCAGACGAGAAAACTACCTTGTTGGCCAAGCTCACCATAGAGCTTGATAAAGAAAAAAGTGTATTTTCCTAGGAGCACAAAGATATGGAAAAATGCCTTTTGTCATGGTCACAGATGAAGCAGGTAAAGCTCAATAAATTGGTGGAAGTCGGGGTAATTCCCGACAAAGAAAAGTTCATTGAGGTAAGAGAATCCATGAAACATCGAATTGAAGTAATTCAATCTCTTATGGGAGATCTCCATCAAGTGCAGGGAGATGTCGAAGGGCATCATGTTATTCTTGAAAAAGCTATCAAGGAGTTACCAGGTCAACTTCTTGAGGAGAATCATATCTTCCTATCAGCCACAGAAATATCCCAGATCTTCAAGGAAGCCATCATGAAGTTGATTGATAGTGCAGACTTTTCAGAAGCCTCTCTGAATGTCATTTGTGATACAAGGCTCACATTGGATAACTTGAAAACTCATCTTGATAGGTGCAAGAAGGTTCACTCATTTGCCATGAGATCGATCACGAGAATCCACACCATTGTGGATTACACCATTGGTCCAGATGAGAAGTTGGTGCAGGAGACCAGGAAGAAATATGAAGACTTCCACGCCCAAAGCAAGGAAACATGAAGAAGGTTCCTGATCTCCATTGTTAGACATTTTTGGTGCATCCCTTTATGCATCTTGTAAATATTTCTTGACATCTTATATGTCTTTTTGTAAATTGTAATTGCACCAAGTTCGAAGATGTAATCTTTTCAAATCAAATTACACTTTGACTTTGGTCCAAGTTAGGTGAGATCTCCTAAAATCGCTCACCCAACTTTCCTTGATTTCCTCAATTAGATTCCTAATTTTTCTCATCCCTCTTTCTATGTAATGTGAGGGATTTCTATTGTAAATGGATCCTTTAGTATTTTGCAACGAAGTGCTACCCTTTTTGAAGCAGAATTGTGAAACTTTGTGTTCATACTTTGTGAATGAAATCTGATCAATAAAGAAGAAGATTGCAAACCAGACTTTGTGTTGGATTCGATAATCTTATGAATTGATCTCATTTGGTGGTAATTAGCTTATGGAATTTGAAGGGCTCTAAGTAATTCATGTAAACTTTGTGTTACATCCTTTATTTAGATTTACATTTGTGTTTTTTTTTATCTTTCTTTGAATGATCTACAAGACTTTGTGCTTGTAATTATTCATGCTCTTTGGATACTATTGTTGGATGATCTACAAGAATTTGTGCTTGTAATTGTTCATGCTCTTTGGATACTTTGGTTGGATAATCTACAAGACTTTGCGCTTGTAATTGTTCATGTTGTTTGAGGAATTGTTGCATCTAAGAATACTTTGTGCTTCTAATGCGACAAACGACACACCTATCACAAATCCACCATTGATAAAGCTACGGAACGACTTTGTGCCTTCGTGAGCTTTCCCTTTTATTTTACTAGTTTATTGTTAATCACTTATGGTACCTCTACACTTTGCTTTGACAAGATAGAGGTATTGGCATTACTTCTCGTTGTTAGTTTAGAGTTATTGTGAATTGAGAACTTCCAATAGTGAAGCATTGTAAACATCTTCTCTGAAAAAAGAGAGAAGGATGAATGTAACACATCCCCCCCACTTCGTAAGTATTGTGTACATTTTGTAATTACTTTGTTTGTTTTACTATCGCTTCTGTTAGCAGTAAGAAGGGCGCCTCCCCTTTCTGAGAGGAGAGATTCACATCTCACATAGCTATGGCTGAAGTCCTAGTTGTGTAATCTATCGAAAAGTTGATTACATAATTTTCACCCAACAAAGAGCTAATTATAAAAGTTGAAAAGTTAATGTGAAATATGTTATAGTCTTCTAGATGTTGTCTAGAAAATAGAGTTATGATTTGGGAACCCTTGTTATTGGAAAAAAGTGAAGCTATAATTATTTAGCAAGATTGAAATAAAGGGAGAGAAATAATAATAAACATGTGTGAATGAAAGTTTTAAGTCTCCTAAATTAGTTCGATAAACTAAAAATTGTCCTTATCTTCATCACTCCACAATTGTATTAAAAAGAATAGATGAAAAATCATAGTTGTTTTCTTATAAACCTCTATTTCTTAAAATGAATATTCATCCAATAAAAAAAATCCCCCTTTAGTAATATATGTATCTGCTGATATTCAATGATATAAACCTATAAAATTTAGAAATAAAGGTGATTAAATGCCCCCCTCCTCTCTCTCTCTCTCTATATATATATAATGTTTAAGAAAAAATGAATGAATGAAAATTTGAGAGCCCTTTTTGGGCTTGAACCAAGCTATGAACTTAAGACCGACGATTAGGGGGTGGAGCCCCCATAGGGATGCATCCCACTATGGGTGTCATGACACCCACAAGGGGACCAACCCTTGTGGATAGGACCACCACACCTCTATCTTTGTACATTACATTGAAAAAACAACCATGATCTGTATGTATTGGCCTCCTCTCCATGACAACTGGTTATAAATTTCTATATATATATATATGGTCATCTATTTCAATCTATAAGAAAAAAATATATAATTATTTCAACAAAACAAATAAATAAACCTCAAGTCTTATTCAAAATTCTCTAACAACTCTTTTATCGACACACACACACACACACACATATGAGTAAATGTAACCAAAAATAAAATATATTTATGGAAATCCTTTTTACATAACTCTGTAAACATTCTCTTAGTGGTTTTCTCAAAATTCTTGTAGATGCATGAACTTCTTTCTCCCATCCTCAGGAAAAAACATGATAGGAGAAAATGTTAAGAAAACTAGTTTAATGAGATACTCTTATAGGATTAGGTTTCCACCTTGAGTAGCCTAAATCCAAGGGTTGATAATAATTCTATCCAATGCGCAAGGATTCATTCACAATCCATTATAAAACTTAACTTAGTAATTTAAAGTTGTTTAAATTAAATCTAATTTAATGACAATTTTAGCCATGGTGGGGAGGGACCATGTGACTAGGCTCCCTCAACTTAAGTCATAACTTAAAGGTTAATGTAATTATATATAAAATTTAAATGAAGTTCTTTTTATTTATTGTGTGGGACACTATAAATATAAAAATTACTCTTCTATTAAAATACAAGAAATGGGATTTTTTTCATAAGGTAGTCTCTATCCTCCATTTCAATGATTGTGCAAACTATTTAATTTACGTTGGGAGTAACCTTAATAAGGTCAGCCATACTAATATTCCAAGTGGGTTTACAATTACATAATTTTTCTTAAATCAATTAAAGCTTGTGTTCCTTATTTAATTATACATCTTAAGTTTTTATCTTAATTACTGGAATAAGTGAAGAGTTTTACTAAAACTATATTAGAAAACAATAATAGTTAGCTAATTAAAAGTGAAAAAGTTTGATTTCAAATAATTAATCGAGTGTTATAAGTAATTAAATAAACACAGATGATGAAACACACACACTTATATTGAGAGGGGTGTGAATCAATAAAAGTCAATAAGGAAAGTCATTAGGTGTAAAAGATATATCAAACATTTTGACCTTTTGATTTGGCGAGGAGATCAGAGTGATGGATACCATGTTCAAAAATGCAATGCCATTAGATGGAGGAGAAGAAAATATGATAAAATTAGAAGAGTTAGATGGAAAATGGTATGTGTAAATTTGCAGTTGATTGTTGGATTTAGCAACAAATTTGTTTGAGTTTTGCTTCTTACTATCAACTTGGATGTTACCACTATTTATGTGATCCTGAATCACAAGTCTCAAGTGCACCAATGTTTAGTGTCATGTCCAAGTACTTTATGATATTGGAAAAACTTAGAAGCATCATACCAACCAGGGTATGGCTTGTTGTTGGGGAGTAGTCTAATCTCTAGGAGGGTGATCAAATTATCTTTTAGTAACCTTTGAAGTACACTTGAGTAAGAATCAAATAATTTCATGAAAAATTGATTATGTTGTGATCCAAGTGTACTATTTTTAGTTGTCTGGGGGATGACCACCACATTAGCTATTGCCTTGTTTTTCTTTGAAACCCCAGAAGAAGACACAACTCTATCATTATCATTACATGAGGATGAGATAAAATCCCTATACCGGGCTAACATCTGTTGATAATCTTGCAACACAATACATAAATGAGAAGACATTTTTTTCCTTAATGTCACCTAGAGACTTCCCATGAACATTATATGAATGTCATGATCAAGCAGGGCATAGGGAATTTGTGAAGAGATAGATTGATAATGAGAAATAAAATCAACTAAATTCTCATTAGGTTGATGCTTACAATATACAATATCAACAATAGTGACCTTGGAACCAATGTTCGCATAAAAGTGTTGCAAGAAATGATTCATGAGTTGATCAATTTATAAAAGAAAGAATTATCAGGAAATGAGAAAAATGATTCCAACATGGTCTCCTTGAGGGATAATGGGAACAATTTTGCTAACAAATGGTCTTGATGCAAGAAATCACTACATAGAGCATTGAAAGAATTAGCATGCATATGTGGATCTCCTTTACCACTATACTTGTCAAATTTAGGTATCTCGATCCCTTGGGGCATATGAGCATTCAAGATGTTCAAAGTAAGAGAGTTGTGACAATAGTAACGAGTGAGGGTGGATTACATAGCAATGTTAGTTAGATTAGTGAGCTAAGATTGCATTTGACCTATGTTTTGCAATAAGGTGTTCAAAATGGTATTAGATGGCGGGGGAGACAGATTATCCATTACAATAGAAGCTTGCACTATGGGAGTTTGAAGCATAGAACTAAGTGGAGGAGGTATATTATACCCCAAAGGATCCTAAGATACATTAACTCTAGGATTAGTAGGAGGCACAAACATAGTGTTTCTATTATTAGTAGAGGACATAGGAGGTACAATAGGATTAGTATCTACCATGTGCACAAACACCTTCAATATCATATTATTCAACTAGGTGCTAATGACATCTAATTGAGCATCATGAGGTTGACTCAAGACTAACGTGTATGAAGGTACATGAGTCTCAACTATGTTCATTAGTGCATGAAGCAACTCAAGGCCCTTACAATCTAAGATGATTAAGTCATTTAGATTATCGATAATAGGAGTGAATTGAGTAAATAGGATGTCATGGGTAAGGAAACATTCAAAGTGTTTCAGGTTCTCCTCCAAAGACTAAACCTGCTCAAAGGGGACCCTAAGATCAATTTAATAATCTATAGGAGGAGACCTCAAAGGAGAATTTGGTTGAGAATTCAAAGGAGAAGAAGTCCTAAAGACTAGTTGGGAGCCAAAAGGATCAAAATTTTCAAAAAACAACGAACTAGGTCTAGTAGGACTATATCAATCTGAAGATATGGTAGCCCTTGAGCTTCTTCTAACTACATATCCAAAAGTAGTAGAGTGGGTTGTGAAGCTCATAGAAGAGTATTCACAATGCACAAACTTGCCAACTTCAGGTAATGAGAGAAGAGAATGTGAGAGAAGATGAAAATGTAGAGTATGAAAAGTGAACCACTACAAAGGATCATCAAATCCTTTGAGGATCCAAGTTTCAACCCTCCACTCAAGTAAGCCTTCAAGTAACTACGACCTTCAAGTTTACCTATTAATTAATTAAATATGTGTTTTAATGAGGTACATAAATTATCTAAACACTTTATACTCCATAAATTGAAAGTGTAGGGTACAAAGGTTTTATGAACAACTTGAAAAGCTCTTTATCCAGGACTAACATGCAACTATTGGACGAAAACATGCCACACTAGTGTCTTGTACAAACAAAAAGAAAAAAAATTGTCACAAGAAAACACAAAATATCTTGCAAAGAGTTCTAGATGTGAAAGGAGTATGCTATACAATTACACAACGAATATATAATGATAGAAATGGAAATACTAAAGAAACTTAAATGGAAAATAACAAGCAAGAGTTTAATGCATCACCAAAGTTATCCGGTGAAATCAAAACTTTCTCCAAGCAACTCTTCAACCTATTCCTACACACATAGGGCCAAAGAGAAGGGTTGGGTGGTTGTATAGGAGTTTGTCTCAGTCAAACCTCCGTATTGGTGTTTCCACCTAAATGAATAACCTTAGACAATATAATAAAAATAGACACAAAATGATAGAAACAACTACATGCTAACAAAATAGAGATGATATGTTTAATGAGAAAATTTGAAGAGTTACCACTCCCACTCACAAAAGCAAAGTAGCTTGATGGTGCAATGAAAAACCAACAAGAGTCTCCAAGATCACAGTGACTTCTTCAAATGAAAGAAATGGAGTTTACTTTGAAAGTGGGGGAAGAGTTCTTTGAAAGATATGCATAAAAAAAGGAGACAAAGAATGTTGTGAATGCCCCAAAAGTGTTGTAGAATGCTAAAGAATGAGAAAAGAAGAGAGAGTTGTGTGTGTAGTTTCAAAATATCAAGAATCTAGACCAAGAAGGAAGACATTTTTGGCCCAAATAGTTTTCACAAGCAATTCCTGATGAGGATGCAAGTTGGCAGAGGTGTTACACTTCCAAAATGTGACATTTGTAACATCCCAACGACCAAATCAGTGATAGACTTTTCGTAGGATGAGAGTGTGATGCATGAATGTCTCCATGGCACACACCATTTTATGAGAATATCAAACTTAACCGTTGAGTAGTCAGACATGGTAGGTGTGAAAAGATGGCTTGGGTTGAAAAAGAGCATAATTATCTTAATTGGAACTAAAGGGGAAGGCGTATGTAATGTAAAATTGCATAGGATGCAATTTACAACATTACAAGTCCATATTTAGTTTGAAAACATTTTGAAAACATGTAGTCTAAATAAGCTATTTGAGGAGGCAAGACTTCACAAAACAACTAGTTTCTTGATCAAGATTCATACTAGAAGAGTTGAAATTGAAAAGAACTTGAAAATGTATTTAGAATGTGGCTTTTGATCCCTTATACTACTAGATCTTGTGAACAACAGTAAAATTGTTTCATTTCATTTCATTTCAAAACTTCACAACTAATTATAATTTTTTTTTCTTTATTTGCAAATGCTATCAATACTGATTTCTTCTTCATGAAGGCAAAGACTTATCAATAGCATAGGCCCTTATTGTTGAAACGTCATGACAACTAAAAGGGAAAGTTTACAACTCCCACACCTCAGTTGGCTTGTTGGAAAATGTGTCTTAACCTTGCAATTATATATAGTTTATTATTGATAGGATGTATGTTGGTATGTGGTGACTGATCATGCAAATACTGTACACTCGTAGAAAGAATTTTCATTGAAACATCAAGGTTTTCCCACTAACACATCAAGGTTTTTTCCCGCTGACACGTCAAGGTTTTCTTGTTAACACAACAAATGAAAAATGATATTATAAAACCATAATTCTAGAAGGTTCCAAAAAGCTTGTTATAAGCGGCTGGGATGTATGTAGATGAGGGTGTATTCTAAGAGTTTGATAGCGGTCATGTTGTCTCTTGATCTTTGAAGGTGATACTCCTGTGAGAAGCTTTCTCTACAAGTATATTGTAATCTTTTGATTTCTGAATAATATATTGAGTGGCTTTTGGAGTGTGGGGTTTTTCTCCCGAAAGGGTTTTCCCCACGTAAATCTTTGTGTTGTGGTATGCATGATATTTGTGTTTATTTGTGTTTAAGTTTTTGTAACTGTTAAAGATCTATAAAGTTTTGCATTTTTCTCCTCTCAAATTAGTGTAGGAAGTTGTTCCGCTACCTTAACTTCCTTACATGGCTCCATACATGCATACCTCTATATGTGATTTCCTTACCTTGTTGCTTTAAAGAACACATACCATTGTTGGGCTCAGACCTATACAAGGCATGAAAAATCCTTGCTTTTATTCCCGTCAAGCCTTTGCAGAGGTGCATGTCCAAACTTTCCTTGGTGATTTTTCAAAACTTGTAATATGCTTGATTCCTTGTAGTGTGCATGTAGACTAGGAATTTATTTTTAGAAATTCACCTCTTCTGTTACCTGCACACACTTGTAAATCATGTTTTTCTTCCTTCGTTTTATATTGAAACTTACTCTTTGTGAGGCACACACCCATACCCTAGGCATGCACCTGCATTTGTTAAACACATTTTTTTTAAAAAATTCTTGGGTCCATGAGGCATGCCCCAATGCATCAAGTGCATACCTACAAATAGGGCACAAAAACCCTTGCATTTAATCTTCTTGCTTGCACACTTTTATACTCTCAAGTATTTCTTTACCCAATTTCAAACTTGTTATGTCATTTCCCTCATCTATCTGTGTGCAGCCCTGCATAGCTGCAACTAGAAACTTGAAATAACTCTTTTTGTATGCCCTAACTTATCTTTGCATCTACACATTCTCAGTATTTTGATTGGTGTTTTTCTCTTGTGCACTTATTCTTCCAGTAATCGTGCAGGATAACTTTGTCAACATGTAGCGACTAATTGGAATATCATAAAACCTTTTTTTTTTGAAATGTGGACTGGCCTCTTATCTATCTATAACTAAGGTTTGGAGGTGTGACTCATCATGCAACTTGCCACATCAACACATATATTGAGAAGTGTCTAAAATTTGACTTTTAAAATATTCGACCAAAACTTAATCATGGGACCCCCAATAGTTAAACAAAAAATTATCATTTATTGCTTGTTAGGTGATTGATATTTAAAATAAAATTAATGTGCAACTTAAATGGACCAAATACCTATTAGTAACCACAAATATTTGATATCTCTAGCTTTAATATTCAACACATATGGACCAATAGTTGAACACATAAAAACTATTTGTTGTTATAAAAAGAACACATAATTATTTAAAATACAACTTATATTTGTAAGATAGGGGGACCAACCACACCAAGGCTCTAGGTCATGGAGAGCCGAGAGCGGAGGGCTTCCCTAACTTACCTCAAGCTAGGCTAGTGTTTTAGGTCAAGGATAGAGAATGAAGAGCACTCTCAAGTGCTTCTGTCACTCTACTAACCTAGGAGGTTGAACAGAGCTAAACAAGCCAATTTCTGAAACCTGAACCATACCTCAAGTAGCTCTTTTCCCAAGGACAACAGCGTAGGTCAGGGACAATAGTGTGGCACACTGGCGTCTCTCTAGGGTGCTGGCATTTGTATGAATAGAAAGTACAAGATTATAGTGAAAATACCAAAAATCTACTAATAGTTTAGCAAACGGAGTTTAGAGTACTAAACATAATAGTAAACAAAATGAACTAGATAAATAGAAGAATGATGAAAATAAAGGTGACAAAGATAAAAGTAATGAAGATTAACTCACTATGAGTCCAGGTCGCCAACAAGCTCCACATGTACATGTACCTACACACATCCAAGAGAGGAAAAATGTTGGGACTATACAGGGGTTTGCCTTAGTCAAACCCCTGCTTTGGTGTTTCCACCTCCACAAACAACCAGGAAAGCCACACGATAGAGAATACAATAATGGAAATAGTAGAAAAGAGTATCAAAAAATCACAACAACATTATGCTACGTAAATTAAGAAACAATATCGCCTTCTCAATCGAGGTGCCCTCAAGCATGTAGAGGATGCTTGCTTGGTAAGGTCTACACTGCCACAACAATGAAGAAGTAGTCCCTTGAGAAACCAAGTTACAACTCCAATGGTGGAAAGAAGTGCAACAAGATGTGAAGATGTGTTGAATTGCTCAAGAAGTTCTCAAAAGATCAAGCTAGTGTGTAGAATTGTTCAAGAGATTGTAGAAGATGGAATGAATATGAGATAAATGCATTTGAAGATCAAAATGGGAGGGGAAGAGCCATTCTCGGGTCAGCCAATCGACATAGAGGCATTGCACTTCATCCCCAATGGGGAACGTAACGTCCCTGGAGATTCTAGAGGTAGGAATCTATCAGGGATGGCAACATGTTGCACAAACGTTTGTGCACCGCAGGAACATCTTGGACCAAAAATCCCCCATTGACACAAAGGACAAGCGCCAAGTGGATGGAAAGCAAGCAGGTGATGTGGTATTTCTTAGTCAGGTTTGATTTTCTAAGGTGGAGGGTTGTAAAAGGGGAATTTGCAAGGGGGGTGCAAATTCACTCCTATACAATGTCAAACAAAAATGGACCAATAGTTGAACACTAAAACTTTTTGAAAATCCTTCACATTTAATGGGAAAACACATGTATTTATTGTGCTCACCTTTTATTT
The DNA here is from genome assembly GCA_007258455.2 of Sequoia sempervirens. Lineage (NCBI taxonomy): Eukaryota > Viridiplantae > Streptophyta > Pinopsida > Cupressales > Cupressaceae > Sequoia > Sequoia sempervirens. Next base: position 440,134,402 of record VDFB02105785.1, on the reverse strand, counting down.
TTGTGATAGGATAAACTATTAATATAAAATACTCCAATGCTTGTACATTGCTACCCCAATAGTTGTACACATAAGAACAATATTTTTTCACTATGATAACAATACTTGTTTAAATGAGTTTTATTTTATTAAATGAGCATTTTATTTTTTAAATGACACACTTATAGTGGATAGTTATGATATTTTATTTGAGATAGAAAAATACTTATTTCACTTCATGAATGCATTTATGGTTTTTTTTCTATAACACTCAGAGGTTCTCATGAGTTCAAGTATGGGTCCACTTTTGATCAACATTTGGCTCTTTTTTTGTTTATACTATTTATTTACAATATATAGTATATATATGCAGTAAGACTGGGTATTATAATCACAATTGATTGCACGACTATTAGACCATGCACAACTACTGGCCCCTCTCCCCTACATTGGTTCGCAATTGTTTCTAAGCCACCATTTTATTTCTTGAGCACACATGACTATAAATCATTTTTTGACCTTGAAAATTTTGTCTTCTTTCATGGTGTGCACCCTCTCATTGATAAATGAATTTTAATTTCAAACTAAAAGCTTTCTTCATTCAAAAATTTCCAATGTGATTTAGGGAACTCCTCTTTAGAGTTGACTACAAATCATTCATAGCTTGATATTAGTTTCCTTCATTTTAGCCTTCTAAAAGCACTTAAAGCTCTTTCTATTGGCTCTACAAACAAAATGTAAAGCCTAGCCTTACTCTTGTTCTTTGGTGTGTTCTATTAGTACTAGTTAGTCAAATCTAAGTAATGAATTGTGCAACCTTATTTGGTGTGTTGTATCATTGGTCACATTGGTGAATTTCCTTGAGTTAATCTTTATTTCTCTCTCTCACTATTTAAACATCATGTAAAAAATATGATTGCTATTGTTAAGAAATTTACATAGTCTTGTATAAATTGTTTATTCAAGGGAGACTATTAGCTCTTGTACTTGTTACATTTTCTATATTCTAATGATGTTGAATTCAAATAATTAAGTCTTAGACCTGTTCATTATCTAAACTTGACATAAATGTTTGATGTGGATTATTTTGCATTATCAATTCAGATTGGGAACTATCCAATCTAGTTAAGAATTGGCTGTGATCTTTTGTGATTGAAATTATTTACAAGAGATATCATATAATGAGTGAATTTGGTTGAATAAGAGATAAGAAATGGTGTTGTATTTAAGTTTTGTCCAATGAATTTACTAATTTTTTCAGTATCTTTTGATAAGGATACTACCTACAAGTGGGATTAGGATCTTTGAGGAGTTTTTAAAGTAGATCAAACTGGTGACAGTCAGTCATATGCAAATATGGATGAAGGTAACTCTAACTAACTAAAAGTGAACCTTTGTTGAGTAGAGGAGGTAAGTTATATGTGTTTAATATCTTGTTCAATAGTGATCTTAAACAATAAAAAAATGTTCATAGACAAATTGGTAAAAAAAATATTGAATCTAACTTTTATGATTTCATTCTTCAAGGTAGATTTAAATTGCGATAGTAAAACAAGAAGGATATTAATTGTGTGAATCGCAATCAATTAAATTGTGAAAATTATCACAGTAAAATTAGTAAACAATGTGATTAATTATGACGTGCTAACTATATATATTGAACATATCAATGTGGTGACTAATGTGTAGGAAAATTAGTACCAATGGGGGAAGGAAGAATCATCAAAATCTTGATTGAGATACTTCACTTATTCAAATTTCAAATTGTGATTTGATATTCTAAAGAAAGTTAAATGTTGTGGTTTTATTATCTCTAGTTATTTTTTGAGTCAACTATAGTTTTTACTTTGTTTAGTTATTCGATTTGGGAATTATGTGTTAGGATGTGTTAGTGGGGTTGGAAATAAAAGCTCCCTTGATTTTTGTTAAAATTTATATACAAATTTTATTTGGTTTTTAAAATGTTATAAAGTGTCAAATTTTATCTTATTTTAGTGGTTTTCAAGACCTTAAGTATGCACTAAAGGGTTAGACACATTTTGGAGTTCTCATCCTACCTTATAATTAAGTTTTGAACCCTTTTTATTGTCTTTGAGTGATCCCACAATAGTGGTTTACACTTTCTAAGAGATCTTGATTTTTGCTAAAATCACATATTTTTAGAAAATATAATGATTTAAGCCTTGAAAAGTTCCATTTAAAGGATTCCAATTGAAGAGGGTTTGATCAAACCACCTTAGATCAAACCACCTTGGATAGAACCCCGCTAGTTTTAAACCATACCTATACCGAAGTCTCCTTTACACCTATCAAAATGCTAATAAAAAAAAATTGATTCACCTTTTGGGGGAACAAATGAATTCATTTAAAATTTATTTTTTTGTAAGTATTTAGTCCTTATTATAAGCCGCCCAAAAAGTAAAATTTTAAATAAATTTAATTTGATTATTAAATATTTATTTTTTATTTCTTGTGAATGCAGGTTTTTCACTTAAAATCAAACTCTTTGTTTTGCACGTGGAAAAATAGCAGATTATCAAAAAAAAAATTTGAAAAATATCAATGCACTAGATAATTGATGTCTTTGATCCAACAAAAAGAAAAGAATTTCAATACTTACAAAAAAGGTTATTTTTTAGCCAGTAAATCATGTCTAAATTGTAACTTGTTTGACTTTGAAACTTAATAAAGAAAAAAATGTTCAATGAAATGCTATGAAACCAATTCCATGCACTAGATATTGTAGTAACAAATCTAAATTTGAAAAAAATAGAATTTTATCTTTCATAAAAAAAGTTATCTGTTAGCCAATAACATCACTCTTTAAAAATGGTGTTTACAATTAAAAACTAGTTTTCGAAGGAGATGGAAAAAGAAGTGCAATTTGATTCACAAATCACTAGTTTGCATCATCTTCAAATTCCTCATGGTTTAGCCGCTATAGGTGCTCGAAAGTGAAGATTTAGTTAAAAAAAATCAGTTCAAGTCTAGTTTGGCCAAAAATTGTAAACCAATATTGTGGGATCATCCCTTTTAATTGGTGATATGTCATCACTTTATTTCATCCTCCAATTTATAGATAAGGTTTGTTAGCCTCCCATGACTAACCTCTTAGTGTAGACACATGGAGGCTTCTCTTGAAAATAAATCTTTTGGATGGAGATACTTGGAAGTCACCTAGGAGGCTAGGTGTCAACATAGTTAGCTCTCACATGTGTGAGCACAAGAGATAGAATTAGCCATGATATATGATGTAGAGGTGACAAATGTCACCTTCACAAGTTTAAGGATGAAGATAAAATAGTTTTTAATTTATTCCCTATGTAAATGTGAAGGGGACTTCTTGGTTAGTTTTCTCATTCTTCATTTTTGTTCATATTTTTTTAATTTGAGTTTTGGTTGTGAGAAGAGAGACAAGGGTTTGAGAAAATATGTTAAGAGGATTGAAAAGAGTTGAAGATCAAGATGAGTATGGAATGAGGAAAGAATAAAGTTTCATCCCTACAACAAATGTAGTAAGATAAATCCTCACAACTCCACTCTACCATTTGTTTTGATATTTTGTATGCTTTTTATATGTAGAATTTTCTTTGTTGGAAATGAATTGTGGAATAGTCGATTTATTGTATTTAGTGTATTATTCTTTGAAATAATGTATCTTGGGTTATTTGAGATCCTTGGGGTGTTGAGTGAGTTTCATGGATATATGAGATTATTGTTCATAATTTGTGTATAGGTTTTTATCTCTTGTGTGTTGGGTTTTGGATGATTCAACCTACTCTGGGGATGGCTAGAGCCTTGTAATGACTTAATGATGTCATGATTGGTTGGATGGAGAGATTTTCTCCTTCTGTTGACATATCACAATTGGATCCTTGCAATCTTGTTCTTGAGGATGAATATTAAAGTTTCATCTCCTTGAAATCTCTTGTTTTGAAGATCTCTCGTTATAAAAGGATAGCTCAAAAAAAATTGTAGTTTATTTTGTTGAGGAAGAAGGAAGAATGTAATAGTTGATTTTGTTAATAAGGAAAAAAAATTTCTCTTTGCAAAGCATTTATGCAATAGATGAAATGGTTGTAATGTCCTTATTTTGGAGAACTAATTATTGAAGTAGGAAATTTAATGTGAAATGTCATATAGCCTTCTAGATGTTGTAAATAAAATAGAGTTAAGGATTTGGGAAACCTTCTCATTGGAAAAAAGTGAAGCTATAATTATTTACCAAGCTTGTAATAAAGGGAGAGAAATAATAATAAACATGTGCGAATGAAAGTTTAAGTCTCCTAAATTAGTTTGATAAACTAAAAATTGTCCTTATCTCCATAACTCCACAATTGTATTAAAAAAGAATAGATGAAAAATCATAGTTGTTTTCTTATAAACCCCTATATCTTAAAATGAATATTCATCCAATAAAAAATATTTTCTTTTTATTAATATATGTATCTATTGATATTCAATGATATAAACCTAGAAAATTTATAAATAATGTGAGTATATCCTATATATATAATGTTAAAGAAAAAATTAATGAATGAAAATTTGAGAGCCCTTTTTGGGCTTGACCCAAGCTACGACCTTAAGGCCAACGAATAGGGGGTGGATCCCCCATAGGGGTGTGACCCACTATGGGTGTCATGACACCCACAAGGGGGCCAACCCATGTGCATAGGGCCACCACCCCTCTATCTTTGCACATTACATTTTTTAAAAATAACTACGACCTGTATATATTGGCCTCCTTGCCATGACAACTTGTGATAGCTTGCAATATATATCAATGATATATATAGGGTTTATATGGTCATCTATTTCAACCTGTAAGAAAAAATATATATACAATTATTTCAACAAAACAAATAAATAAACCTCAAGTCTTATTCAAATTTCTCCAATAACGCTTTTAACAATGTATTTATAAGAGTAAGTGTAACCACAACACAATGCATTCATGGAAATCCTTTTTACATAACTGGTATAAACATCCTCTTAGTGGTTTTCTCAAAATGCTTGTAGATACATGAACTTCTTTCTCCCATCCTCACAAAAATAAATGATAGGAGAAAATGTTAAGAAAACTAATTTAATGAGATACTCTTATAGGATTAGGGTTCCACCTTGAGTAGCCTAAATCCAAGGGTTGCTAATAATTCTATCCAATGCCTAAGAATTCATGCACACTCCATTATAAAGCTTAACTTAATAATTTAAAGTTGTTTAAATTAAATCTAATTTAATGGAAATTTGACCCATGGTGGGGAGGGACCATATGACTAGGCTCCCTCAACTTAAGTCATAGCTTAAAGGTAATGCAATTATATATATAATTTAAACTAAGTTCTTTTTATTTACTTTGCGAGACACTATAAATGTAAAAAAATACTCTTTTATTAAAATATAAGAAACATTTTTTTTCATATGGTAGTCTCTACCCTCCATTTCAATTATTGTGCAAAATAATTAATTTATGTTAGTTGGGAGTAACCTTAATAAGGTCAACCATACTAATATTCCAAGTGGGTTTATAATTAGCCGATTATCCCTAAATAAATTAAATCTTGTGTTCCTTATTTAATTATACATCTTAGGGTTTGATCTTAATTAATGTAATAAGTGAAGGATTTTACTAAAAATATATTAGAAAACTAGAGTAGTTAGCTAATTAAAAGTACAAAACTTTGATTTGAATAATTAATTGGGTGTTATAAGTAATTAAATGAACACAACACAAGTGATGAAACACACACACTTATATTGAGAGGGGGTGAATTGATATAAGTCAATATTTTATCTAATTTAAACTTTCATAATCACAATGAAGCTATCACAAAATCCACACATAAGAGACAAAATTTTGCGTGGAAACCCTTGTGGGATAAAACCACAAAAAAATATTGCTTGTATAAAACCTTCTTATAAATTTCGTAGGCACCAACCCACAGGAGACACCAATCCCCACCACTGAGCACCAACCCAACAAGAGAAACTAATCTTCTTTAATGAGAGTCACCAACATCCTGATCTCCTCAGTTAGTAGGCACCAACCTCCAAATGAATAGTATGATAATTATTTAAAACATCTTCTTGGATCAACTCTAATTCTTCCCCACAAATATTCTCTAAAAATGCTTCTCCAAATATGCTAATAATATTCAATACTTTCTACTCATATATTTGCAATAATTCGCTTTAAGATCTTATCATAAATCTGCAATAATTTGCCTTAAGATTTGATCATAAATCTGCAATAATTTTCCTTAAGATCTAATCATAAATCTGGAGCAATTCACTTTAAGATATTCTCACAAATATGCTCTAAATTAGGAATGATATTCAATTAATTTTTTCTTTCAAAAACTCCTTTCAACCTCTCCAAACATCTTCACCAAAGAGGGCGATTTCATGAAACAACACGCCTTTTGAAAATGATACAACTTTACATTTTAAAGGCAACTTGTCATCTTCAAATTTAGGCACCTAGATAGGGTCAGCCCAACAACAAGCATTAAATTTAACTTATTTTCCCCAAAATGGGGTGCCAACACGAGGAGGGTCAACCAAGACACTTGCAAAACACCATCGATTCACCTTTGAAATCAATGACAATATTTTTCCAACAACACCCCCCTTTGTCATTGATGGCAACCCTACAAATAAATAATCTTGGAATGCAATAGGACTATACTTCTCCCCCTAACTGAAATGCTCCCCCTTACTCTACTCCTCCCACTTTGACATCAATGGCAAAGGCTCCTCGAGGTTGAAAGATAAGACAATGAATAGCTTCCCCTTAACATGTGTTGCTTTTGAAGAACTTAGTGACTATATGAGAGAGATATCACTCCCAATTTCTCCCTTAGGTACTCAAAGTCTCTTTTGAAAGGGGCTTTGTGAAAATGTCTACAATCTATTCTTTTATAGCAACATACTCTAACTTCACTTGTTGATCAACCACCTGCTCTCTTAAGAAATGACATTTGATCGGAATATGCTTCATCCTAGAGTGCATAATCAGATCCTTTGAGATGTTAATTACACTTGTATTATCACAAAATATGGAAATGGGATGCTCATACTCAACCTTAATATCCTTCAATGTTTGTTTCATCTAGAGGACCTAAGTGCAACAAGTTGTTGTTGTAATGTATTTCACCTATATTATAGACAAATAAACTAAATCTTGTTGCTTACTCAACCAATATACAAGACATTACCAAGGAAGAATGATCCTCCACTAGTAATTTTTTTCATCAACATTACCAGCCCAATCCACATCTGTATATGTTGTGAGGGTGAAATCTTCACCTCTTGGATAACCCAACCCAAAATCCATAATGCCCTTTAGATATTTGAATATTCTCTTGACTGCTTGCATATGAGTTTCCTTTGGTGTTTCCTAAAGCTGTGACACTAAACCAACTGCTTGTATAATATCAAGCCTTGTAGTTGTCACATACAATAAACTTCAAATCATGGACCTGTATAGAATTTGATTAGCCTCAAGAGATTCATCATCCTTACTCAATTTGTACCATGTAACCATGTGAGTGTTCACTAGTTGTAGTCCTCCATCATAAATTTCTTTAACATCTCCTTAATATACTTGGTTTGTGAAATAAATATCCCCTTATTTGATTGAGAAATTTGCAACCTAAGGAAGAAAGACAACTCACCAAGCATTGAAATTTCAAACTCCTACATGTTTATGGAAAACTCTTGGCATATCTTGTCACTACTACCTCCAAAAATGATATCATCCACATATACCACAACAATCAACATGTCATCCCCTTCATTCTTGTTACAAATTTTTCTATCTGCAATACATCTCCTAAAACCTTACTGTTGTAGATACTTGTATAGTCTTGAGTACCAAGCCTTGGAGGCTTGTTTCAACCCATAAAGTGCCTTCCTTAGCTTCAAACATAGTCCCAATTTTCTAATGGAATGAACCCATCAAACTATTCAATATACACCTCTTCCTCTAAGTTTCCATTTAGAAAAGTTGACTTCACATCCATCTGGTAGAATTTGAAATTCTTGAAACTGGTAAGGGCTAAAAACATCCTTATAGCCTCAAGACGAGCAACAGGGGTAAATTTTTCTTTGAAAGCAATTCCTCCAACTTGTGCATATCCCTTGTATACAAGCCTTTCTTTGTTCTTGACAACTTGGTCATCCTCATTCAACTTGTTCCTAAAGACATGTTTAGTGCCAATGACATTCTTGTCCTTAGGTCTTGGGACAAGCACCCAAGTTTCATTTTTCTTGATTTGATCCAACTCTTCTTCCATAGATTTTACCCAGTATTTGTCTTCTCAAGCTTCTTCAAAACTCTCCTCCTTGTCTACTTTAATGTATCTCTATCACCAACGATTAGATTTCCTGGATGATTCTTTTGAACAAATCTCAATGGTGTCTTGGATGGTTCCCTTGATGGTGTCTTTGGGTCTCTTTGCTCAACTTCTCCATTTTAAACTTTTTCCTCTACTTCTTCTTCTTGGCCACTATCTTCTTTTCGACAATCAACTTCTTCTGCTATTTCCTTTTGATACTTTTTTTCATCAACTCTCAAATTTACACTTTCAATAACTTTGTGTAATCTTTTGTTAAAGCATCTATAGGCCTTGCTTCTTGAAGAGTATCCATGGAAGATACCCTCATCACATCTAGAATGAAACTTTCCCAAGTCTTCATCATCTCGCTTGATATAGCATTTTCTCTTGAACACTTTGAAATACTTCATTGATGCAGACCTTCCCTTCCATTGTTCATATGGTGTTTTTCTATTGTTCACCCTACTTTGAGCTTGGTTCAGAATGTAGATCATTGTACGAACTGCTTCTCTCCGAAAGTGTCATAAATCTTGGACTCATTTAACATGACTATTTCCATTCCTTGAACTGTTCTATTTTTCCTCTCAACGAATCCTTTTTTTTGTGGAGTTCTTGCAGTTGAATATTATCTTTTTTTATACCATGTTGTTCACAAAATTCTTCAAATTCATTTGAGGTGAACTCTACTCTATCAGATCTTAGGAATTTGATTCTTAGCACAATTTCATTCACTACCAAGGATTTAAATGCCTTAAACCTCTCAAAAGATTTATTATTTCTTTTAGAAATGTAACCCAAGTCATCCCAAAATCATCATCAATTAATAGTAATAAATAACTCTCACCTTGCAAGATTTTGTCTTTGTTGGCCCACATAAATCAATATGCATAAGTTCTAAAGGATTTGATGTAGAGTATCCTTTTGATTTGAAACTTGTCCTTGTTTGCTTTCCAAACTGGCACTATTTCTAGATAGTATTAGGAGGATTTCCCATCTTCAACATGTCCCATAAAAATTACTTATTGTTGATCTTCACAATGTTATCAAAGTTCAAATGTCCCATCCTTTTGTGCCACAACCAACTCTCATCTTCTTGTGCTATGTAGCACTTTTCTCCTTCAACTTCATTAAGAATATAGAGATTCTTTGTAGTTCTACTTGCATCTACAACAAGTTTCCATGTTCTTGTCTTTCTGATTTCAAAACCACTACGATGAAATGTGAGTGTTCTCTTGATCACACAATTGACTCACACTTAGAAGATCATGCTTCAATCCTTCAACATATAATACATTTTTAGTCTTTGTCTTGCCATTGTCAAAACTAAGAGTGTTGTTTCCTATTATCCTTGGCGTAGCATTATCTCCAAACTTCACAGTGCCTCCATTTATTTCCTTTGAAGCGAGGAACTTTCTTTTATCCCTTGTCATGTGGCTTGAGAAACCATTGTCAATGTACCACTGATTTCCTTCATTTTGCACATGGAGGGCTACTTGCACTAGCATGGATCTCTTCTTCATTCCATGCTTCTACTTCTTCCAAACATTTTTAGATTCCTCGTTTTTCCTATCATGAAAATCCTCCTTGTTTTGTCTCAGAAGCTCCAAAAAATCACTTCTAGAAGAACACGTTGTATGACCAAAGTTATGACATCAACAACACATCATCATCACCTACACTATGTTGGAACATCAGTGTGTTGTGGCATCATATCCATGGGAACCATGTCTAAAAAAAGGTAGATATGGAAATCATCACAACATGACATACTCAATCTCCAATGTTGGAACAAGATATACATAAAATAATGGGGTAAGAGAAAACTTGTCATCGGTAACCAATGCCATTGTCGATGTCACCATCAAGAACAATGAGGAATAGGCTAACACTACGAACCACTCAATGGTTCATTACATAGGGGAAGTAGGTGGTTCATCTTGCTTAGAAAGGATATGGGCAAAAAGATTGCAACATGCCAATGTCACAACATATTACAATAGCCTTCCTAAGTGTACCACGTCTCTAGTTGACCCCACACATGACTTATCAACCACCCTTAGGTGGGCTCTCAACAAGGTGACAAATAAGCAAACACAAAAAACATGATTCCACCATACTTATATCCAAGCACATAATCCATGATGGGTACCCAATACAACAATCCTATGAATACAGACATCACGTACGAGATATCCATAATACACAACATAAGCACCATTAAAGGGTATTCACATCCACAAAGAACACAAAATAAATTCCTTTCCAATTTCATCTTTTAATACAACAAAATCATTTCATTTGACATAATTAAACCATAATTCCATAAACTTTTCAAGAATTTACCCCCAACATCCACTAGGATTAGTGTTCCCAAGGTATAAACAAGATTTAACCATAGCTTCATAGTTGCAAGCATCACAACACATTCCAATTTATCTCAACAATACGTGAATTAAACATACTAAACTGTGCGAAATCCATGAATTGCATTCCCATTCACAAGGTGGTGCATTATAACACACACTTACGAAATATATTATCTTTTTAAGCATCTCATTGAAATTCAGCAAGGTATCATAATTCTACTTTATTAACAATAAAACTTACTAACTAATTACACACATCAAAAAGAATTTTAGTTGAAGGGCTTAAGTCCTTACCCAATGTTCCACCATGGTCCTACAAACATTTTATTCTACCTAGTGGAATATACAATCATGATAAAATATTTGCTCAAATAAGGGTATTCAATGCTCAACACACATCAAGGAAAACATAATCTAGTTGATTAACATCATAAACACAACATTCTTCTCACACAAAATTCACTTGATTATGCACTTACCATTTTTGCATCACTAATTAGAATATAATTAGTTAACATTTATATGACTTTCTTCAATAATAATGTAGTTGGGAACCCTAAGTATCACCAACATAATGCTCCTACAATGCACATGTCATTCTACATTTCACACATACCATGCAATGAAAGAAAAAATTAGATTTGGGAATTAACAATGCAAGGTTTACTAATGCATTCATTTCCTTACAATGATTATTATTTACTTACAATGCACATGATTCCACTATTCTCTTTTATCTCTAAACTTTACTTAATGCTATTTGATACCATACACAAGTTTTTTTTTTAAGAGGGGTAAATGCTTTTGACCTAGAGCTATGAATCAGTGTGGTCACAAATGGAGGACCTTATCCCCAATATAAATTCTCAACAATTACACCCTGATGGGGTTTGAACCTTGATGGAAAGAATAACAAAACAACTTAACCATCACGCCATGCCACTATTGACATACCATACAAAAGTTCACACATACATCCTAAGATTGGAATGCATTTTGGGAACCAAGGTCTTTCACCCAAATATTTATCCTAATCAAACATCTTTCTTTCATATCTACAAGAAAAATTTATATAGATCACACATTCAATTGAATCCAAGGCACAATACACTATTAGGAAACACTTTCAATATCCACACAAAATAAAGGAATTGCATTGTCAAACTAACCCAAGGCACATAGAGCATGACCTCATTACACAATCATAACCACATATCCACTTTTTACTACCCCATTTAAGGCACACAACACGAGATTCATGATGCAAAGGAAAAACACTGAACTCGCTGTTCACATATACTTAACCACACATTGCCAATCACAAGCAAACGATTATGCAATGATTCAACATTTTATTTGTCAATTAAAATTGCTCACTTCACCATTACAAAACGAAGCTCAAATCTCAATTAAATTCGCACTTGTATTTAATTTCTACAATTCAAAGTTTGTAAACAAATTACAATATGGCCTTTCAAAATACCCTCCCTGTTCATCTCTGTTTCCCAGTCTCTAGAGAGGTACTCCAATCTTGAACATGATTCCTTTCCTCTATTCTACGCTTTTCCCTCACACTATTGCTTACATGCTTTGTTCTTCTTCACATGTCCGATTCTCTACTCATTAGCGCATACTCTTTTACTGTTGCACATCAAATTCTGGTCTCTGCCTTATCATTGTCTTCACCTGGTTCTTGTTCCTTCACCTAAGGCACTTATTACTGCGCACCTCATTTCCTCATTACTAGCTCCATTCTTTCTTCTACCTACTGTGCACTTACTCTTCACAGCTGAGCCAACCTTTGGGGTCGATTTTTCCTCCCCTATACTTCCTTCAAGTGTTGCGCTGTCACTAGTCACTCAACCTTCTATTGGTTTCACAAATTTTCTTTCAAAATGGGTGTGACTCCCTACTTACCCCCCCGACCTCTGCTCTTCCCCTTATTCACAAAAAGAATTCATTAATTCCCAGTGCGCTGACCTTTCAACATTCTTTAATCTCTCTTCATCGAGAAAATTTTATATCACCCATAGGCGCGGGCCTTTATTCTTTTGTATTTGGTTTTGCCTTAATTTCTTTTGTTATTCTCTGTCCTTTGGTCTGCTTTCAATTTTACTGCAGTCTTGTTTTGGTCTATGCATACACATTTTGCATTTAGACCGATCTGGGCAGTTACAACTACAATATTTGACAGAATTTCTTTAGCCTGCAATGGATTTTGGGTATAGGCATTTTACCAAACAGATTTGTGCCATATCTACGCATTGAAACTTTGCACATGTCTACTAAGACAGTTGGACAGTTAAATTCGATTTGCATTTAAATTTTCTCTTTCACCCTTCACAATTGCCTAATTCATTATTAAAACGAAGTCAAATATGAAACTACTGAGTTCATCAAAACTGAAAAGAAAAGAGATAACAAAATCAAAACCAAATCAAAATTGTGAGAAAACAAATCAATAATTTTTTTTGGGTGCTGTTGATTGCCCGTTCACCTGCGTGCTCCTGGACCAGACACGCCGGGTAAGTGAAATGTTCTTAGAGTTGGTAAACTTGGTAACATTGAAAGGTGTATTGGACGGTAATCCCATGTTTGTTTTTGATCCAATGCTACTCCTTGTCCATTGGAGTCTTCCCTCTTCTACACTTCAGTTCATCCTCAACACTCAAGTCACCTCCACTGACATTATCTTGTTTCTCTGAACAATTTCGTCAATCCACCTCTATGCCCTCCACATTCTTTTGGGTTGTTACTCTTTATTCCTTTATTGCATTGCTGCAATAGATCATAACTCAATCTGCCCTTTCCTTATTAATTTTCCCTTTGAATGGCTGCAAATCACTGCATTCAACTCGTTCTTCTTCCTCTACTCATTGCTTCTCTGCACTGCAACAAACAATAGGGTTGGCTTCTTTTAGCTTCTTTTCCTTCTCCTTCAGAGAGTTCATAAACTTTTGTCCATCTTTCCAGATGGTATAAACATTCTTCCTACCATCATAGATGGCTTCCTTGTCAAACTGCCATGGCCTACCCAACAACACGTGACAAACAATCATGGGCATCACATTGCACAACACCTCATCTCTATATGAACCAATCTGAAAACTGACTAAACATTGCTCTCTCACAATCATTTCATGTTTCTTTTGCAACCAAGAGATTTTGTACGAGCCAGGATGCTTACTCCTTTTTAAACTTAGTTTTTCTACCATTTCCTTTGAAACTAAGTTATTCGTACTACCACTATCAACTATAACTTTGTAGCACTTACCTCCAGCCTTGCACATAGTCCAAAATAGATTCCTTCTTTGGGATGGTTCCTCCTCCACCATCTCTGGATTCACCAACACTCTTCTCATCATGAGAGATTCACTTTCTTCTAGGTGTGCTACTTTTGGTGATGCATTACTTTCCTCATCTTCTTGTGCCAGGTGATTCCTTGCTACACTCTTCTTGCTGCTTTCATGTACTTGAGAACACTTGAAAGGATGATGCCCAACTTCTCCACACTGATAACATTTGAACGAAAGCCCTCTATTGCTGCCACCATGTCCTCTTGTTGGTACCTCCTTTTCTTTGGTGTTTTGGCCCACTTCTTTGCTCCATTTGAGCTTGGATTCATCTTCAATCTGCTTCCCTTTACTGCTGCTCGCTTGTCCCTTTTTAGTTCCAAATCTTCCTTGATTTTTGGAATTGTTTATTTGCCTCTTCATTAATTTCTCCCCTGCCTTCAACGCATACTGGTATGCTTCCTCAACTGTGGTAATCTTCAACATACTCATCTCATCCTATATGTTAAACCTCAAACCATTCACATACCTTGCCACCTTTTCCCTATCAATTTCATGCCTTCTAGATCGAATAGTCAGCTTGTAAAATTCTTTCGTGTAATCTTTTACACTCATATCTTTTTGCTTCAGATTTTGCAATTTCTCGAACAACTCCATTTTGTAATCTCTAGGTATGAATGTCTTCTTCAACCTCATCACCATTTGGTTACACCTCGGCATCCAGGGATCTCCATCCATTTCTTATTCTTTATGCAACCCTTTCCACCATAATGCAACATGCCCTTTCAATTTCATTTGAGCTATCTTCACTTGTTGCGAGTCTCTAATGTCCTCCATTTTGAAGTACTCCTCCAACTCTTCAATCCAATCGATTAGCTCATTTGGCTTTAACCTTCCAAAAAATTTTGGCAAATCCATCTTATTGCTCTTCGTTATTTTCGAAAGAGCTCTCAAAAATCTCTCTTGTTTGACATCCTCTAGTTGTTGTTGTTCTTCTTCTTCTCTTCCATGTTCTTCACCTTCAATTTCTTCCTCATTCTCACATTCTCTTTCTCTTTCTCTTCTGTTACCAACACTTGATTCCCCTTGGTTTCTGATACCTTCTATTACTATATCTCGAAATCTTTCCAATACTGCCTCTAATCTAGGTCTTCCTCTTCGGGCCAACATCTCTTCCAATCAATGGTTTCAAATCTCAATTCTTTGGGATTCCACACACACCCACAACAATTCTTTTGAGCTCTGAACTACCGTTCCTCACTCCCACAGATCTTGGTGGATGCTCTCCACGCTCATGATCGCCTGCTCTGATACCAATTTGATGCAGAGGAAAAACATTGAACTCACTGCTCACATATACTTAACCATACATTGCTAATCACAAGCAAACCATTATGCAATGATACAACATTTTACTTTACAATTTTATTTGTCAATTAAAATTACTCACTTCACCATTACAAAACGTAGCTCAAATCTCAATTAAATTCACACAACTTGTATTTAATTTCTACAATTCAAAGTTTGTAAACAAATTACAATATGGCCTTTCAAAATACCCTCCCTATTCATCTCTATTTCCTAGTCTCTAGAGAGGTACTTCAATCTTCAACATGATTCCTTTCCTCTATTCTACACTTTTCCCTCACAATATTGCTTACATGCTTCATTCTTCTTCTTCACATGTCCGATTCTCTACTCATTAGCACATACTCTTTCACTGTTGCACATCAAATTCTGGTCTCTGCCTTATCATTGTCTTCACTTAGTTATTGTTCCTTCACCTACACACTTATTATTGTGCACCTCATTTCCTCATTATTGGTTGTGCTCTTTCTTCTACCTATTGTGCACTCACTCTTCATAGTTGAGCTGGCCTTTGGGGTTAAATTTTCCTCTCCTATACTTCCTTCAAGTGACACTTTGTCACTGGTTACCCACCCTTCTATTGGTTTCAAAAAAATTCTTTCAAAATGGGTGTGACTCCCTGCTTACCCCCCAACCTCTGCTCTTCCCCTTATTCATAAAAAGAATTCATTAATTCGCAGTGTGCTAACCTTTCAACATTCTTTAATCTCTCTTCATCGAGAAAATTTTATATCACCCATAGGCACGGGCCTTTATTCTTTTGTATTTGGTTTTTCCTTAATTTCTTTTTTTATTTTCTGTCCTTTGGTCTCCTTTCGATTTTACTGCAGTCTTGTTTTGGTCTATGCATCCACATTTTGCATTTAGACCGATTTGGGCAATTACAACTACAATATTTGACAGAATTCCTTTAGCCTGTGATGGATTTTGGGTAGAGGCATTTTACCAAACAGATCTGTTCCATATCTATGCATTGAAACTTTGCACGTGTCGACTAAGATAGTTGGATAGTTAAATTCAATTTGCATTTAAATTTTCTTTCACCCTTCATGATTGCCCAATTCATTATTAAAACGAAGTCAAATATGAAGCTACTGAGTTCATCAAAACTGAAAAGAAAAGAGATAACAAAATAAAAAACAAACCAAAACTACGAGAAAACAAATCAACAATTTCTTTTGGGTGGTGTTGATTTCCCGTTCACCCGCTTGCTCCTACATCAATTCATTTAAGAAAGCATTACCACTTCACTACTCTTTCCCACAACAAGTATATATACACATTATCGTTTCTTTCACATTCAAATACATGAGAGTATATAATACTCAATCCAATCTAATAACATAATTATTCTTTTTTCAATTAACATTTTCACAACCACTATTATAAAAGAATTATGAAAGAAAATTAGGACCTCATAAGGTCATTTTCACCATCAAGCTCAACAAGGAGATAAGCACAAAAAGGAAACTCATACAACCAACACTTCTTATCCAATCAAAGGTCTATCGACCCTCTATCTCACATAGCTCAAGAAACCAAGCAAGGGCACATTAGGAAACATGCATGTTTCCCACAAACACATCAAACACATCAAGGCCCAAACATGCCCACACACAACAAGAAGGCACAAGAAAGTGATCACTCTCAACCCTCGGGAGACTCTCCACCAAGGTATTCACTCCAATCTTGTTGAGTATAACAAGGCCTAGAAGGAATCATTCCTTCAAAAACACAATGCATGGGTCAATAAACATAACCCCTCTACAATGCCATGTTGAGGAATACAAGGCAAGAATTTCTACAACCATCTTGTGAAAACAATCACTTGAGAACATACACATCAAGCACACCAAAACCACACAGGCAACAAGACTAACCAAAAACCCAATACTGCAACGTGGGCTATGATACCAGATGTAATGCCCTGCCCAAAGAACAAGGAAAAATTTGACCATTTTTTTTAACCACAACCATGACACTAAAGATACAACATCAACATGTCACATTTGCACAACATGCACACAAGTGTCACATGAACATAATGACACAAGAACAAAAAAAGAAGATTACCTCACCATTGCATAAGAAAGGTGAAAAAATCATAAGACTAACACTCATGGGATAAATCCACCATGAAGAACGAGAGAGAGAGAGAGAGAGAGAGAGAGAGAGAGAGAGAGAGAGAGAGAGAGAACATCTCCTACACAAAGATCAGTTACAACCCACAATCACATTCTCTCGCAAATCACAAGACACTAGAATAGGATGATGGAATCATCAACCTCCAAAACACATCTAGACTCACTTAACCAACCAAAACAAGGAAAAAATTTCACCAAAAGATGCCAAACCAAGAGATTTAGACTCTCCAATAACTAGAATGACAACGGGTCACTTCCAAACAAACCACATGCTTTCTAAGGTGTCTCGTTGCAATGCGACATCACACAAACAAAAAGACACTACAACATAAAACTTCAAGACTTATGAGGAATGTTGCGAACACTCACAAGATCAACCAAAAAGGTTTACAAACTTCCCAAGGCTTCACAAGACAAAGTGCACAATCTCCCTAATGCTAGGTTTGACAATCGAGCAACTTCAAAAGGGTGCACACAGAACAATGCAGGAGAACCCACAAGTCCTCAATGAAGACACTTAAGGACAAATTCCAAACATCATTAGACCCTTGGGACCACGATGATCAATTTTTGTTTACATGATTTACCCATACGAGGTCTCAAAACTTAGAGAAACTAACAAGTCCTAAAAGAGAGAAAACTTGACTAGGCTTTTGAAGACCTAGTCGATGAAAAGATTGTCACGAGAAAACTATAGGACATAAGAATTATTCGACAAGGAAAATAGGATCAAAACACCCTTGGATAGTCATGGTTAAGAGGAATTACACTCTATATTTTGTATGGGAACGAGGCCACCCCAACACAGGACCAAATCGCCCAAACAAAGATACACAATTTTCAGTTTGTCATCCCTCATAACCAGGCCACCTCACAGTCAACCAAGCCACCCCAATATGGTACCAGGCCACCCTAGTATGATATCAAGCCACCCTAGTATGATACTAGGCCGCTCCATTGATGACAAATCCACCCAAACACACTTAGAAACATTCCAAGTGAGTTTAGAGACGCATGAGCTAACTAGGTCGCCCAAACTCACTGGAAGACACTTAAGTTCATTTTAACCTAAAATAAATGTTTCTAAGTTAATTTTAAACTTCCAAGACATAATTACAACATTATACATTTACAATCATTTCTGTACCAACTCCGAAACACATAATTAATGGTAAAACCCTTACAACTACAAATGATTAAAATAACAATTTGGATTATATTTAAATGTTTTAATTGGGTTTCAAAATACGAGATTATATGCAATTAATTGGAAAATAAAATATTGTGACATTTTTCACAATAAGTAGTTGCTACTTATTTTCAGCCCCCCTATTCACATGGGAACATGGGTTAAGTGCATTAATTTCACTTTTTAAATTTAACTTATGTCCTTAGACACTACTTTATAAAATTCCCTTTTTAATATTTTAATAAACACTAAGTTAAATATTTAATTTAACTTTATAATATTAATGTTTAAAATAAAATAATATCCCTGGCTAAAATAATCACCAAACAACATCAAATGTGACAACTAACTATCCGAGGGTGTAACTGTTGCCGACAAACCAAGTTGGTGCCCAAGTTGAGACTTACTAAATATAGCCATAACGGACCAAGTGTTCGAAAATGCTCCAAAAAAAAGTCATTAGAAATCTTTTGACGAACTGAGCTCAAAGTAATACCTGGAAACACCAAAAAAGTTGAGTTGTAGAATCTTCAAGACCTAAGGAGTTCCCTAACCAAGCCACCTTAACCTACGGGAACTTGAAGAATAGGCTAACGAACTCCAATTGACTAGGCTCAGAGAGGGGACATTCAAACATACCCCTCCCAATCAAAATCCCCCAAAACCCCTTGCTCTTCTTCCCAACAGATTGTTGTTGTGAGCCTTTGTGATCTGAAAAATAGCCCTAAAAATAACCCTTTTTTGATAAACAAGACCATACAAGGACCACCAAAATTCCCATAAATAAAAATAAAAATAAAACTTTTGTCCAATTCTTTCTGGAGGAAGCTAATACGAAAGGAGGGGAGAAGGATGCTAAAGCTAACTCAGATGATAGGGAAGAGACTACTAAAGGTGTGTCTGACATTACAAAGGAGACGAAGGGCTATAGGCTGAACCTTAGGTGGTCTATTAGGCTTGCTAGCCATGCAACCCCCAATTTCAATATTGATGAAATTTCCAACGACTCTACAACTATGGAGAAACATGGAAGAAAAAAAGGATGAAGATGATGATGAGGTGGATGTTGATAATGAGGGTCCAAGTTTGTTCCCAAAGTTGAATGCTCTTTTCATAGACTCCAAAGAATTCTGACACCACCCCCAATGTTCAACTTGCTTAGGAAAATTGCTCCAAGTACAATCACATTGCTGCTAAAATTACTGCCCTCAAGACTAAAGTTGAAGTCCTCAAAGGGAAGATGAGAGTCATCTCTAACTTCATTTTGAAAGTCATGCATCGCTTGGCAACCACTTTGTGTACCTTGTTGGATGGAGATCTCAAACACCATGGAAGTAAGATGGGAGCTAGCACCAATGCTAACCATAGGGAACTTTTCAAGTTCCTCAAAAAGAGGATTAGGGTAAGATATTTAGTTAGTCTTGTGCTCTTTATTTATGTTTAGTTTGACCTTTGCTATTTATGTGTTGTTAATGTGTTGTTTTTTGCCTGTGGGCCTTTTGTGTTAAGGGTTCAACACCTTGTTTTGCTGCTTATATTATCGGCTCTTGTTCAATCAACAACACTTCTTCAACATTGAACATGAGCAAAATAAGAAAAAAAATTAACTATCCAAAAATCCTTTTCATTTGGAGCTATCAATATCTATGTGGATCTGTACATCTCAAGACAACATCCTCCATCATGTTTATCCATTGAATGGAACACGTAATATGTGTGCAAGAAAATACACTTCTACTCCTTGTCTTGTTAGAGAAGTGGGCACATGAGAAATATCATGAGCATAATCTTTATTATTTTAAGGAAGTGAAAATTGTTCAAATGGTTAAACATTCAAAAGAATTAGAGGATTGTTTGAATCTTTTTATATTTTCCTTGAAGTGATCATAATATCCTCCAACTCAATGGCATATTCTTGAGTATTATGTAATGTCGTAGTGTTTGCTTGCTTGAGAAAAAAATACAATTCTAAAGAAAAGGCCATAGAAAAAATAGCTTACAAGAATCTTAGAAGAATTTAGAATGTGAATAACTTTGTAACCAAATGATTGAATCTTACAATGAACTCTCCCATTGGTTCGCTTTCGTCTTTCTCGACATATAAGTGGTGCAAACAAGATATGATTATCTTCTGCATATTTAAACCTTGCAAGAAATTTATTTTTCATTGACTCCCAACTTATGATTGAACCAACAAGGGGGTGAAATTAATTAGCCGTTACATCTGGCAATGTCTCCACAAACAAGAGAACTATATTTTCATGTGCAACACTTAGAATTCCACATGCAACGTTGAAGGCTGAAATGTGCTTGTCAATATACTACTTGTCATCATCACATAACATGAAAATTTTCTTTCTTGATCCTCAAGGAAGCTCATAAATCAATGCCAACAAACGAATCAAATTTATGCAATTGTTTTTGATACGACTACCTTCATGATTAGTGAATCTTCTAAATTGATGCTTGGACAATTTGATGCTCTCCTTTGCTTTGACAAAATTGACAAACCCTATAATGAAACTCTTAAAAAATTGACAATTTATCAATCTTGGTGACAGTCTAAAAAGATCACAAAAAGCATCTGCCAAAATAGACAATGCAATCAACTAATTAAACTTTAGTGCACTTTACAAAAAGCCAAAACCATGATCAACGCAACCTACAAGTTTGACTCAAATGAAATCCAATACAAAAGGACAAAATCAAGAGCGACTTAGCAGCAACAGTCGACTCAAACTACATGTCACACAAATAGATACTGTCTACAGGCACACAGGTTAAAAAATTCAATCCAAGCAAATGAAATCCAATACAAAATGACAAAATCAAGGGTCTCTTAGCAAGAACAATCGACACAAACTACATGTCACAGAAAAAGATAGTTGTGTTTGTTGACACTTCTGCACGCACAAAAGCTAAGGCTGAAAGTTTTCAATTCAAACTACAATTGAAACAAACATTTTTGCTATTGAGAAAGATGCCTTCATGGGCACCAAGTATCCCAAGCATAAAAAAAATTGCTCCCTACAAACTGTTTCTCTTACAAAGAACAACAATTGCTACTCATACACAATATGTTGTGGTGTTAAGAAATGGCATTTCAAAATGGTCGTTTTGTCACTTTTTACTTCAGCTATTAATATCAATGATCGTCTATTCATAATTCTCCTTCAAATACTTCAAAGAAAACAAAGATCTAAGAGTATTTGTTGTGTATCCTGGATTGAAACCTACGCAATTCATCCAGTTGACTAAATGTATGTATATCATGCCAAATTAATTTGCCCAAATAAATTTAACTGCAACAAGGATCTCAGTTAGCCAAGGAGAGAACAATCTCCTTCATTTACACAATCCATAGATGAACATCTGACATTCAAATTGGGGTAGAGCCCATCAAACTCACCCCAATCAAAGGTGTGAAAGTGGAACACAATCAAGTGAATGAAATTGAATTCAATACCCTTCTAACACAAGGACTTGGACAATGCCTCGCTCATCAACTTTCAAGTCTAAAGGCATTTCAAAAGATCACTCTAGGTAGATTTGCTGCCATTAGGGGCCTAGATAATTATGGCAAACATGAATAAAAGAAGCTCCATCAAAGTCTATAAAGGGTGATTATAAATATTGTAAATGGAAATGTCTTTAAGCTAGCAATTTGCCACTGAAACATATTCAAGGAAGATGTTTGGTGCTAGAAAAATGGAGAATGAAGAATGTACAACCCACTTCACTAAGCTACAAGGACAATGCTATTGCACATTACATTTATCATTCTATTGACCTGGATGATGACAACTCACATCCAAACAAGAATGCTTAGGCCCTACAATGATCCACTCAATCTTCAATTATGTTTAAAACAGGTAATACCGGCCAAGACCTTTCCTTTTTGCTTCACCTAACCGTCACTTGCCCCCAACTTTGCCAATTAGCATCCTTTCTGCCATAAACATTGTCAAAGGGTCCCACATGCCCTCTGTATTCACTGGTCTCCCCTCAATAGTCAAGTTCCCTTTCATTTTTTGTTCCAATTCTGGGATTTTTCTAAACCTGATATCATAAATTAGAAAGCACCCATTCCAACTCAGTGCAGGGGCACCATTAAGTACATTTTGTCTATCAAGGTTAATGATGAGTAGGTTATAGGAATTTTGAAATTTTGTATTAAAATAAGGTCTCAAGACCATTTCATTGATCATATTTGAGTCATATTAGGTGTTTAGGGGTTTATTTGGTTTGACATAGCAAAAATTGCATTTTATGCAAAGATTGTCAAACATCAAATTTGCAAAATTGCCTTTTGTGGGAATGTGGATGGTCATAGAGTTCAAAGGGCAGTTAGGGGGAAGTTAAAGAGTTAGTTGGTTTAGGAAAAGCATAAATATGATGAGATCCATCGTTGTAAGGAGATTTTTGAAGATTTGATAAAGAAACAATAAGCTTTAACACTACTTTTCTAGATTTTCCTAATTTTTAACATTTTCCAACACTTGTAGAGGTCGTACAGTACTTCATTGGTTCAAATCACCGTGGAACAACATAGTGTCTTGTTTTAACTTGTATTTGGATCCAATTTGAAGGTTTCATAATAAGTTTTTGAGGATTTATTTGACTGATTCCTCTAACTGGCTGAAACAGGGTATTTGGATTTTAAAGGTTTCATAATGCGATAAACCCATTCCACCTACTGTAGTTGATGTGCCTCGGTGGAATGGGTATAAACTAACTGGTAAAAGGTGTG
>VDFB02105785.1:440091043-440110874 GCA_007258455.2 Sequoia sempervirens | reverse complement strand
GCCCTGGTTGTTCTAGGGTGTGGGCTTTGAGAGCGCTAAATCTTTTGTTTTATCTCCTTTAGATCCCCCTTTGGAGTGGATTGCTTCCCTCCTTTTTTTCTCTGTGTTTTTCCTCCGAGATGGAGTGGTGTTGGCTCTCTTGATGGGTTGTGCTTCAGTGTTTTATCTTTTGCCTCTGTTTCTTTTTGTGGGTTTGGGGTTGCTCTTCTCCCTAGTCTTATTTTGGTTGATGGGTTGTGATTTGGTGCTGCTTTGGTATACTTTGGTGAATATTTTTATGAGAGCAATTATTTTTGCTTGGTCTATGTTTCTGGGTCTCCCCCCTTATTTAGTATTATTTTTCTGTAGATCTTGGGGGATGGTTTCTTAGTTTTACCCCTCCGTGGGTGTGGTCTGGCTCTCCTAGGGGGAGTGGTTTCCTAATGAAAAGCTGTTGGTGGTTTTTATTGGGATGGATGGGCTGCTTTTCATATCCTATTTCTTCGTCCATGTTGCTATTTTTAGTGCTAGTCTTGTGGCTCTTGTGCTGCCTCTCTGTCTCATTTTTTGATGGATTTCATGGTGTTCCTTGCTACTTGTTGGGTGGCTCTCTTCTTTTCTCTTCAATATGAGTCTTCTTTTGAGGTGAAGATTACTCCTCTTGATGTGGAACCCTCTCTTCTTGAGGTAGAGGTGGGGATTGTGGTTTGGAGGAGAGGTTGTCCTTGCTGCTGGTCATTGTTGTTACAATACCTTTTGAGGTGGTCTGCACTCCTATGGAGGTGGAGCTGTTTCTGGTTATAGTTTGATAGCAGTGGTGGTAAGGTTCTCCATGATGTCTACTTCTATAGAGGGGAGCTGACTCCTTTTGAGGTGGAATGTAATTCAGCTTCTCGAGTGTGGGGTTGGTGCAAGAGATCTTTTGTTTATTGGTATGGCTGGTTGGCTTATTTCCTGGTCGTTATTGAAGATATCTGTGCGGGCTGTGGGTTTAAGGTCCCTAGTAAAACCTGGTATTTGGGTAGTGGGTTGTTGGTCTCGTCAAAACCAATGAGTTCAAGATTCATGTAGAGTCTTGGTTCTTTTCTTGGCAGCCTGCTGGCTTTTGGCTGGTTGCTGGCTTGTTGTTTCCTTGTTTCACTGTTGGTTGATTCTATTTCTATCTTTTGGGTAGCTTGTTCATCTTTGTGTGGGCTTTGGGTCCCCTTAAAACCTAATGGTTTTGGGTCCATTCAAAACCTGTTGTAAATGGTTTCAGGTCCATTCAAAACCTGTTTATCCACTAATCAAAAACATATAACATTCATTCATTAACATATTCATATTCATTCATTAACATATAACATTCATTCTTTTAGTTTTTACATATTATCAAAAATATGGTTGTCAAAAATATTAGTTTTTAACATTCATTAACATATTATCAAAAATATGGTTGTCATAATATGATTACAATCAATTTTTTTTGTTTCTTTTTTGCAGCTAAAAAAAGGAGTATTATTTTCTAAATAATTTGTCCCCCCTTCAGTTGTTCTGCTCTCTGCTCGAGATCTTAATGTATGCCTAGTTGTGTACTCACGACGTGGAGGCTGCTACAAGGGGGGGTCTACTGCAATAACAAAAAATGTTAAATTGATATGTTTTATTATTATTGTTACAAGTATTTCATTAATTAAAAGAACATTAGAGTGGTTCTCTTTACCTGATGGGACCACATCATGTTCCTAATCTTGTCTTATAGCTTCATGCTCAACATGCTAAACACCCTCTAAATCCTCTAGAGTTGAAACACGAAAGGTTACATTAATTAATACACCAATTGCAATTAAATATGTTTAAAAGAACATTAGAGTGGTCCTCTTTACCTGATGGGGCCACATCATGCTCTTGATCTTGTCTAGCCTGATCATGCTCAACATGTTGATCACACTCTACATGCTCTAAAGTTGAAACATGAAAGGTTACAATAATTAATACACCAATTGCAATTAAAGATGTTTAATTGTATTAATCCATACTGTGTTTTGTATAGCAAATGAATACATCCAGTACCAGGATGCACACCATGACCTTCATCTACAGGTTGTGCTCCACCCTCACGAGGCTGCATTCCGATTTCATGTGCAGTATTATCATTGCTTGCTTGTTTAAAACAAATAGGCACATAATTACTTTATAGTGGAAATTAATATTGAATAGATTGCACAAGTATTCAATTTTAAATAAACTTCATTGAGTTTATTTACCTGCGTGTCAGATGCAGTGGAAGCTTGTGTTTTCCCAGTCAAGAGTCTTAGGCGTTAAACCACGACTCCATAGCCTTGATGGAAGGCAATCTTTAGGTCCTCTTCTGTGGACACTTTATTGAATTTAGAGCCCTTCATTTTTGCATAAGATCATGAATTTTGCTTCTATGGTGTGATAAAACTAAAATTGTTTGCAATTTATTATTTGGATGCAATATTTCATTTATTGATACTTACAATTCATGCGGCTATATAGCCATCAGAGCCAAGTTTGTGTCGTTTTATGTTTTCTAGTCTGCCTTTGTTGCCTTTCCATAAGTTCCGGAAGCTTCTATGAAAAAGTTTGAAATATCGCTAGATATGTAAAAAGAAAGAGTAATTAGTATATAATTACATTGTTGATAGTATCACATATCTTCCTTGGCCCGGTGGTGTCTTTTCTTTTTTCTTTTCAGCCTTCTCATTTCCATCTGACATCAGGTCCTTCCACTCCCTCTCTGGAATCATGGGGGGATGCTCATACTTTTTTTTCTTCTCTAAATGTGACCTATATTGGTCCCTCACATACTTTAGATAGGTACCAACTTTCTTAAGGACATTGGTTCAGTTGAATGTGTTATTACTAAACAACACAACAACTAAATAGTTAATGAGCTCATCTTTTAAATCTTGATTTTGGGCATTCCACCGTGTATGTATGGTGGGCCTGAAGATCTCCAATGTAATATCATTTAGATGTTTATAAAAAACATCATTTCTTGCAAAATGATCATGGGATCATTAGTCTAAAAAGAGTGATCAATAAGTAAATTTCAATTGGATTATATATTTAATAATAATTAAAACATTTTAAAGTACCTGGGATCTTCTCTATCTTTATAGGAACGAAATCCTTGGTCACCACAAATGTGACCAACAATGTTCCCATATTAGTAATATGGGAAGATCCAGGAAATGATGCTAAAACATCACCAGTACTAGTGGCCTCTGCATCCCTAGGTACATGTCCTAACACATGTTCTAGCATGTGTTCACTGCCAGAGGGTGCACTACCTGATGCTTGCATGCTATGTGTTGCCGATATTTCAGTTGACAATATAGGCACAAATGATGGGGTCGGATGATGTGATGTATGTGCAGGAAGATCAGGATCGACACTTGTACCAACCCCTACTTCCCGGGCAACACTTGCAGTACCCTGATCATGGCCAACAACATCATGAGGACGCAAAAAATCCTATAAAAACAACACATATTTTAGTTCATGACATAAAAGAGTACAATATATAAAACCATGAATGGAATTATGTTATAATTAAAGATCTCATGACAACTTACTTGCAAGTTTCGTGCTCTCTCAGTCAATATTTTAACCCTTTCTCTTATCTCATCTGTTTGAGGCACTATGAATAACAACTGAAGGATTTCTTCATTGCATTTTTTTGGGTCTTCCTTATCATATCCAGAGGGTTTACGGAATATGTGATGTCATCATCACATAATAGTGACTACACCTCCCTATGGATGCTCTCCTCTACTGCTGGTGCCTTTCCCCGATCATTTGACTGCGACAAGAATATTAAAAACATTATCGAAATTAACCCAATAAACTTATAAAAAAAACATAATAATAAAACATTTTGCTCGTCTCTAATTTGTACAATTACAATGAGGTAAACCTGTTGGGTAGAAGCACTTGAAGATGCATCGCGATCTATGCTTTGGGCTGAAGCCTTCCCCCTACGATCAATGTCCCGCTGTGACAAAAATTAAATATAAAAAAATATTACCGAAATGAAACCAATAGACTTACGAAAAAAACATAATAATAAAATGGTATATTGAAGTCATTAATTGGAGGTTGGGTAAAATGGTATATAGTATGTACCACCCCCATAGTAACTATATTTGTATCTATGCGATTCAAATTGTAATCAATTAGCAACTCTTCCCCTGCAGTTATTGATTTTATCGCACATACGAATACACAGTTTCCCTCGCGCACCTCAAATATGCAATTGGGCTGCTTATTTGTTGACCTAGGTTGTGTACTATTTATAAACCTTGCAATATTCTCTGATGCTTTTGGTCTTCTGTCAATGTACATAGCCACTCCTTTATTTTGATCCTTATCTTTTAGGTGTATATAATTTGTTGACAGTGCATACCTACACATACTTCGTGTATATCGAACCAGCTGCATCCAATCTTTGTAACTGTAATAGGGTCTGACATACTCCATCAATTTAGTAACTTTTTCGTAACAAACCTTTATGCAGTCCATGCAAAATAGGCCCAAACCATGTAATGACGATGGTGATATGCGATATATCCTCTCCTTGACACAAAAATCAATGTTTATTGGAGGAAGTTCTTTGGGTACCCATTGTTTCCGTAGATGTTTGTACCTCAAGGGCACCTCGATGTCACCTATGCTCTCACCATCATAAGAACATGACCCCCCTTCAGCAAGAAAAAATTCCACGCGTTTACGAAATTTTCTTCTAATCTTTTGACCTCTAGTTGATCTCCCTCTTTTAGACCTACTACATGTCTTGCTTTCCTCTTCTCTTCCTGAATTTCCCTCGCTCGAGGAAGAAAAATCTGACAAATACCTATTTGGTGGTACCTACACTCATAAGGATGTTGGATGAAGTTCTTTCATGGTGATGTGATCCCAAGGTATGGGGTTGGAGGATTAAAAACCAAGGTTGTCACTACTAGTCAAATGCATGTGGAGGTAACAATAGTTGTGAATGTATCAATAAACCTTGTAAGGGTCTGATGATCAAAGATCCCTTGGTAAGCATGGGAATGGTTTGTAGGGTCACCAACCTTGTGTTTTGAAGCCTTGGGTTTTGGGAACATCTAGAGGGGTCATTGTCTTGTTTCTTGGAGGTTGATTGGGTTAGTTGGTGGAAGGTTGCTATTAATTTTTGTACATGTCTATGAAATATTTTGGACCACCTTCCTCGAAGACAATAGTCCCTCTGAGGTAGTACTGGTGTCTGGTTAGTTAGTCTATGATTTTTTTTGGACCATCGTCTAAAGCATCCAAAAGAAAATACAGAGTTAAAAATAGAGGATAAGCCAAAAATGATTTATATTTTATATATTTCTAAATATACTAACTTCATTACATTCACATATCATAAACACACGGAGTTTCTATTCTTCCAATACACTTAGAAAAATAGAACAAAATAGAGTTCCTTGTTCGTTGGTTGCAAACCTGTTGCTACAGAATAATTAACTTCTACTCTCTCTTTTCTCATACATTATATCATAGAAGACTATCTAAACCTATGTATATGCCCAACAAAGAGGAGGCAAAATAAAACATTAATTGTAATTAAATGAGCATCCTTAAACGAAGAGGGAAAATCTGAGAATGAAGATTTTGTGGTTAATTTTCATTCGTACATGTCTGAATACAGAGAATGAGAGGCTGTCATGGATTTGAACTAGTAATGGAAATCTTGCATGTTTGAATGGATAGAAAAAATATGTTGACGACGAGGAGAGTGAAGAGTATACGAAGGATTAAAGGCAAGTAGTTGGAATTACTTCCAACAAGAGTTGCAGGGCTGCAAAATGAGCTGAATGAAACAAGAGTGTTAAGAATCATGTATTCAACTAACTTGGACTCTAATGTTAATAGTGACAATATAAGTTTTAATTTAATTCAACTAAGACATGAAAAAATAAAATTAGAAGACTAGTTGAAAGAGTTGAATAATAGGAATAAGGAATTACATAAATAACTAAAAAAGGTTTCTTTTCGGATGATACTTGTGAGGAAAATTTGAAAGGAATGGTTGTAAAGTTGCAGAAATTTATAAATTGACCCAAAAAGTTAACTACATAGACATAATATATAATAACAATTGACGTAGCTAATTTAGAAGTAACTTAATTATGGCCTATCCCTTTAGTACTCAAAACAACATCAAACTAAACCTTATTTACTTCACTATGACAATCAAAACACCATTTTATTTCTAAAGAACCTAGTGTTTCATGCTAGAATAGACATATGGAGGTTTATCCCATTGCATGAGTTATCTCATTCAAGAACATGTGAATTATCTTCAATATTGTAAGATAGAGAAGTAGATAGTTGATATTTCCATCAAGGCTTTTAAGATTAAGAGAAGTCACATGAATACCTAATGATTGTCATTTGTGGGGATTGTTGTGAATGTATAAGTGGGTTTTGTTGTTGTGAGTCATCTTATGTAATCTCTAACATTAAGAGAGATGTCAACATAGTTAATGTTAATGGTTGTGAAGTTTGACAAATAATTAAAAAAAAAACATAGATGATTAAATATAATACATCTAAAAATTCTATATATGCGTATTAAAAAATGAGCTTTAGAATAAGATATGAACATGCATGAAAGCATAATGAAAGGGGGATTTTGCTCGCTATGTTTTAGGGAAACTATATCTTATATATGCGCGCATCCTACTAAACATGTATGTCAAATGTGGAACCATATATAGGGCATGAAGAGCTACATAGGAACTTCAGGACAACAATCAACACAAAAGCTACATAAAAGATGAATGTAAGTCTATAACTAGTTAAAGATCACTGAATATGTATGTATTTGTTTGTGCTTTTCCTAACAATGGTCCTACATAATTTCACATCCAGGTAGAATGACAAGAAGTAGCAAAATGCATAAATCAACAGAATTTTATTAATATAATATATAAAAATTCCATCCTCGTGGGGCTAGGCTTGGATGATTGAATATAATATTGTATCAGTTAAACTAGAAGGAAAAAATAAAATTAGGTGTGGATGTGATAGAATTACATGCAAAAGGGAGAAAATTAGCAGCATAGTTTAAAAATTGTACCGGTTTTGGGTAATAGTCATATGCTCTAGGAAGGTCAATCTGATTGTATCAGTGGGATCTGGAAGATGTAATCACCATGCTATATTCAAGAAAGTTAAGCAGGCTATAATCCATTAAGGTGGCTAATGCGGAGAGAAATATTTGATGCACAATTCCTTTTGTATGGGACAAACCTTGGATAATAGAATATACTCTGTCTATGAGCTAGAAAACTGCTGTAGAAATCCATAGTACAAAAATGCCTTGGAAAGTAGAATATACCCCATCCATTAGGCAGAAAGCTACTCTAGAAATCCACAATAAATTAAGCTAGGGGAAGATAGCAGAGATCACAAGCCAAAAATGGCCACCCAACTAATTGAACATCTCAAAGCTTGGTTGTTCAAACTAAGTAGACACCAATACTAGGTAGTACTTGGGTTTGTTAATGGGACATTGGCTCGAGTTGACCAAAATATAGCATGCAACACCTTGATGGGAACATACAGATTCTAAATCACTGTACTTGCAACAAGATTTCTAAATGTGGGGGAAAAATCACTTACAGTCATTGTCCCTTGGTTGATTTTCCCTTTCTGAGTGCCCTCACCTCTTGCTCTGGCTTTCCTCCTGCCAAATGGTTCCTAGTCTTCCTCCTTGATTCAATGGCCTTGTAGCACTCATCTAGTAAAGTCTCGCAACTCTCCACTCAGGGGCTGGATGCAGTGGCTCTCAGTGCAACTCTCTAGTTAGGGTCTCGGTGTAGTATGCTATGTCGTGCTCCTACGAGCGCGGGGCCAAAATTCAAAATATATAGTTTATATATATGCTATGTCAACATATAGTTTATATACAAAATATATATGCTATGTCAACATATAGTTTATTTTATTTTCTACAAAATATAGTTGCTGAGCTTATATAGTTGGTTTTCTCTTTCTTTATAATTTTTGATGATTTATTTCCTATGACATGATTGAATATTATCTACAGTCCTAGTGATTGCTAAAAAGGCTTATGAAATGCGATATTTAATCATGATGGATGTCTAAGAATCAGTGATTGAAATACTACTTGACTAAAGATTGAGCTATCTAATATTTTGTCATTTAAACATCATGGAAGAAATTCTTGCAATCATGTCTTATTAATGTAGCCTACAATGTTTTTTTTCCTAGTTTTTTTGGTCCTATTCTTGTTATGACTTATTTTTTTACATTGGTCTATTACAATAATGGGGAGCATATCTAGTGAATCGATTCTTTCAGTCTCTTTGATTCTTATCCTTGTGCATAACAATTTTTCTTCTATCCTATGATTCATTGATTGTTGGTTTAAAACACTCATTACAACTAACATGGATATGAATTATGATGTGGGTGTGAGAAGGGATTGTTGAATATGAAGGAATGGTTTAGGAAAGTACTCCTTAATCCAAATGAGTCATTTTCTTGTCATGGAATTTGTTAAGAGACTTTAAAATTAATATATTCAATCTTTTTAATATTGACACATCTAAAGCATGCCAAAGGCACTTCAGAGATATGCTATGACATAAAGAAGATTGTTAAGGTGATGTCAAGTATTCATCCATTAGGGTAGGAAAACATAGATGCATTGGTACAAAAGGTTCCATTCAACTTGGAGGAAATGGATAATTACCTAAGGGGCTAATGTGAGATTGGACCAAGTTTATATTATAATACAAATAGCTTGGGAAAAGGGATGATGAAATGGTTAAGTATGGGAAATTGTAGAGATAAATATAACACCAAGGGAAGAACACTAGAACTAATTTTAGCACTATGGATTAATCCAAGAATCAAAAATCCAATAAAAGGCATCCCTTACCTCTTAAATTAATTCCATAGGTGGGTTTATCCTTGAATATAGTGTCATTGGTTAGCTTATCATGTGAACTTCCGCTATAAGTAGGATTACCATACACTTTCATAACATGCATGTGTGGTTTCAAAAGGTTTATACGTTTTGTGAATTTGAAAGAAAGGCATGTTTTGAATTTTCCAATAGGTGTTAGGGGTTGATTTGACTTGGTTTTAGCATTAGAGTGACAAACCTTGTGGTGTAGGTTCCATAAACACAATATACTCATTTTTTAGCTTCCTATTATCATCTTTATATTCAATGAGCTTTTTAAAGATCATCTAAATATTCATTTCTAATGAAAATGCACAAACTGATGTGTAATAGATCCAAGGTGAGGCTCAGAGAGCCTTGTCTTTTGAAACCATTAACCAAAGAAATGCTAAGAATAATATATGAAAGAGATGAAGAATAAGGCAACTTGTATTATTAGGAAGGACGAGATGCCTTTATATAGCATGACCTCATGTTTGAGCCTTGAAACCCTCCCACATCATCAATGCATGCATCTAGGCTAACCATGTCAAGTTTCACTCCATACAAGCACAAATTGAAAAAATTTCAACGCTGGCCCCATTCACATGTCACTATGCGGGGTCAACATGAGGAAACACTAATTTTTTGGGAATGAAATAACCAAAGATATGATCAAATAATATATAATCATAAATAGTCGTAGAGTAATTAGGATTTGATCATATGGAAATTTCTAGGAGAGCTACAATAGTTGTAACATCATGAATTATCAACATTAAAAAGTACATCATGAATTAATTATGTAATCACATAAAAATTAAAAACATCATGAATTAATTATGTAACCATATAAGTCAAATATAATTCTATAAAAAAATCAATATCAAATAGATAATATAATCGTATAACTCATACATTTCAATGTCATTGATGTTCTTATTTATCCAATTCTTTGTCTGTATCATCCAATCCAGATTCAACATTGTAAGGATTGGTCATATCATCATCATCGTCATTGATATCAGTTTCAATAATGTCATCATCCACATGGATATCATCTTCATGAACATTAACTCCTACATCATCATGATCTAGTTCCTCTTCTTTGACATCTTTGTTAGGCACATCATCAACTAACTATTAATCCTGATCATCATCTACATCATCTTCTAGTTCTTCGGTATCTTCTTCTTCCACCACATTATACTTTACCGACCTTCCTCTTAGATCATGTCTAACAACAAATGACCAACCCGGTTTACCTGGAACCTTTAAGTAAAATACTTGCTCACATTGGCTTGGAAGAACATAGGGCTCATTTCTAGCTCACTCGATCGACCTTGTATTAACCATGGTAAATCCATTATCATGTTCAATAACAGTTCTCTCAGGATAATTTTCATTCAATCGTAGCTTGTACCATTGGACGACGAACAAAACTAATTTGAAGGACTTCAAGTCACACTCAAGTATATCATCCAAAATACCATAGTATCGATTTTTTGAGACTTCTGGATGTATGTCGCTTCTAGATGAAACATTAGTCACCTGAAAGACTGCAGTTATCCTAGAATCACAAGTTTTCTTCATGTCATCCAACTTTTTGATTCGAAATTTATGACCATTGCACCACATGGCCTTGTGGTGTTTCACCTACAATATGTCAAACATGTAAAAATTATTGCATCGTTAGTTGATAAACATATTTATTCTTGGCCGAATGTATGCAAAGAAAAAAAAACTTAACATATATATACATCAATATAATTGAAAATAATTAAATAATATGGGTGATTAATATATTTATATGAGTAAGTGCACAAAGTTGAGTCCATGAAATGTGGAAGTTTTTTCCTTAGCCAAAAAAATGAAATTGACATTGCAAAAACGGGATCCCACTTTTTAAAAATCGGGATCCTGTTTGTTAAAGGGTCCCAAACCGACGGATAAGGAATGGGATCCCGATTAGTACGAAACATGATCTCGTTTTATAATGGTATTTATTTTTTTTAAAACGAACAAACTGCATTTTGCAGCGGACGTGATCCCGAGTTCAGGCAACATCGACCTCCACAAACAACTCCAGGTACCTGCGCACCCCCATTTTTTTTTCATTTTTTCATTTTTTATTGAAATTGTGAATAAAATAATTGATTTTAGCATTTTTTTTATTTGATGTTTTAAGAATTTTATTTCCTGTTATATTAGAAATGATTAATTGTGGAAATAGATCAAAAAATGCAATGAAACCTGAAAATTTATGAATATAAAAGAAAAAATGAACCTTCAATTGTGTCTTAGAAACAAAATTTAGCTTTTGAAACCTAAATTGTTCGATCAAACAAAAAAAAATTGAATTTTAAAACCCTAATTGAAACGAAACAAAAAAGATTGCATTTGAAAACCCTAGAAATTGAAATGAAATAAAAAAATTGCATTTAGAAACCCTAATCAAGCTTTTTGAAACCCTGAATTCAAATCAAACGAAAAAAATTGAATTTGAAAACCCTAGTTTGAAATGAAACAAAAAAATTGCATTAAAAACCCTAATTTCTTAGAAATTGAAACCCTATAATTGAATTGGAACAAATTTTTTTGCTAAAACCCTAAATTGAAATCGAATAAATCATTTTGATTTTGAAAACTAGGTAATTTCAAGATCAAGAAAATTCATTTGTATTACTTAAATGTTTTAAATTTCATTTTCATTGTATGGAGAAAACGATATGTTAAACTTTGGTTTCAATGTTAAATTATAATTAGATTAGAAAACAATATGTTAAAGAATAGTTACAATTCATAAATTTTATCAATGTTTTTTTGCAAATTTAGTTAGCAAATTCGTAAATCCAAGCACATACAATCGATTTCCAATTGGCACTAACTTGCAAGTCCAAATTATTCCAAGGGCTATCCAAACTTCACCCTAAGTTCACTAAACCATAAACCCTAAATTGTAAAATCTAAACCCTCAACACTAAAGCATTTGAATTTTGTCTTAGGACCTTAAAATGAAATTTGGTTTCCTTAAAAAACCCTCTATTGTCACCATCCAGTAGAGCTTTTTGTAATGTTTTCACTTATTTGAACACACAATATAAAACCAAGTTTTGTTTCTACAAGTTTATGAAGAGTGGATGATCACTCTCTATGACACTTAGACATGATCAATAGGGATCTAAATCATTGGAAGAAAACTTTATTCTATTATATCCACAAGATAGGAGAGTGCGAGTGAGAGTGATATGGGTAACTTCTTTCATTGGAGATACCTAAAATTATGTAGGTTCAATTACAAGAATGGGTCTATTTGGTAGATTTATGAAAAATATTATGAATATCTAGAATACCATAAAAGTATAATTATAACAATTCCAATTGGAAACACTTGGGTATATATCATATGAAATTTAAATAGTAAGGTGTCTATTATATAGGAGAGTTGATAATACATGGAAAGAGGTTTGTATTAAGAAACACATACCATGACCTCTATAGGATTTTTAAGATGTGATCCTAGATAATAATCCACCCATCCTCAGGCATAATGGGTTCTTTAGCAATTAAGGGAGATGATAACCATAAAATTACCTATATTTTGATACTATATAGATTTATGTGGAAGGATATAAATGTATCAATAAGGAGACCAAGATGGAACCATTTAACACCTAAGGTACCTATTACATGGGAAAGGGAGGAGGTACATGATGATAGGTTGGAGGAACTAGGCTATTATTACAATAGAGAGAGGAGGAGGATTCATATTATGCTCCTATAAATAAGAGGTCAATTTAGAAGATTAAAAGAACTCTAATAACAAAGGAAATAATTCTATAGAGGGAGTGAGTGGGATTGTTGAAAATATACAAGGAGAGAGGTTAAGGTCCCAACACCTACATAGAGTCCTACACGAAATACACCAATCTAGGTACTTCCTAGAAGGATCAAGATCCATGTTCAAGTAGCCTCTTTTTATTTTTGTATCTTCTACATATGTATATTTATTCCTTTATTATGTGATTAAAATTATGTATGATATAATTTATTAATAAGTGATTGCAAGTATAATTATTAAAATATTTTATATTTATTTTGATATCCCCTAATGTAGGAGGAAATTTTTACTTGTTTTGATACATGTATATTATTTTTGTGATATCTATAGATTGATTCATTTTTAACATGATACTTTTTTTTATTAGAGGGGTAAACACTTTTGACCCAGAGCTATGAACCAATGAGGTCACACTATCACTAATTTGGACCTCACTAGACATCTAGACCCCCTTAAGCTATCCTATCACCCTAAATCATAAATTGATTTCTTAAGGGGTAACAATATGACATTTCTTAAGGGGATCAAGGAAGTTCTCAAAATTTGGTGAAGTTGCCCAAGGAAACCAAATTTAACAATAATAAGATCATGCAAGATTATAATACGAATGAGATTTAATGATCTAGGTTGGTCAGTTGTAACAAGAGCTATCTCAATCAACTATTCTACAAGAAAATGTTCTTCACTAACTTGCAAGTTCATTATATTCCAAGGGGCACCAAAACTTCACTCTAAGTTCTGTAAACCCTAAACCTTGAACTCTAAAATCTAAACCCTAAACACTAAAGCATTCATTTTTTCCTAGGACCTTAAAATGAAATTTGGTTGCCTTAGGTAACTCCACCAAATTTCATTCCCTTAAGCCATGTAATTTTGTCGTAGGATCTTACTACATAGATCCCCTTAAGCTATCCTATTACCCTAAACCCTAAACTCTAAACTCTAAACCCTAAACCCTAAAGCCATCATTTTTTCTTAGGCTCTTAATGAAATTTGGTTGCCTTGGGCAACTTCACCAAATTTTATTCACTTGAGCCATGTCATTTTCTCCTAGGACCTCACTAGACATAGATCCCCTTAAGTCTTGTCACCCTAAATCATAAATTGATTTCTTAAGGGGTCCTAATATGACATTTCTTAAGGGGATCAAATAAGTTCTTCACCAAATTTTATTCACTTAAAAGCCATGTAGGTTTTGTACTAGGACATCACTACATAGATCCCCTTAAGCCATTGTATTACCCTAAAACCTAAATCCTAAACTCTAAATCATAAACCCTATAACATTCATAAATTGTCCTATATTAATAGTTAATTGTATTTTCATTCAAGTAACATGCCTTAGACATAAATGAGGCTTACATATTTTATCATTTTTATTCAACTAAAGGCCATTTATATTGAATGGTTTAAAGGTATTTCCTAAACATGTATCTTACATTTTGAAATTACAAATCTAATGCAGGTTCACTCATATCTTAAAGATCACATGGATCAATTCAATAATATTCGCAATCCACCTCCACACCATCCATCTCCACCACCTTCACCTCCACCACTTGAAATTGATGGTGCTAGTTTGCAAGCACAAATCAATGCCAATGTTACAACCATCCAAGATCAAATCAACATTATTCAAAATGAAGAATGTGCCGCACCACCTGTGAGGATGTTTGCATCTAGGATGCAAAACATTGTTGATGTTGTTAGGGCTATGGATGGGATCTTAGATGAGCATCAACAATGGCTAGAGGAGAGGAGAACTTCTGATTCTAAAAAGGAAAACACAAAGAAATGAAGAGATGCAGTAGAGAGCCACAATAATTTCTAAATTAAGACAATGATCTTAAATAGTTATGAATTTATGAATTTGGTGAACGATGGATATTTTGTGTGATGAATTTATAAATTTGGTTGGATGGATATTTTTAGCGACGCGAACTTATGATTTTGGTTCTAGATGGATATTTTTAGTGACATGAATTTATGAATTTGGTGGAATTTATGAACTTATAATGAACAATATATAAAAGTATATATTTTATGACTATCTACTAGATCGTGATTTCTCTTGTTGGAAAATTGTAATATATATATGTGTGTGTGTGTGTGTGTGTGTGTTAGACATAAAATGAGATTTTTGTGAATGTTTCAAGTTTATTGTTTAGTATGTACATATGTATTAAAAATTTGCATATAGTTCTTAAATTTTGAAATTTGTATGTATGTACCTAGTTTAGTTTAATGATGTATGCATGCAAATTATGCATCATATTTTTTATTTTAAATATATGTACATGTTAAATTTTGAATTTTGTATGCACATGCTCAAGTTCAATCAATGTATATATGTGCATTTCAATTAAATGCATGATCTTAATATATGTATGCACATCCTATTTAAACAAATTTGCATGTGCAAGTGTCAAATTTAACTATTTCTTGTAATTTTTTAAGTTTGTATGTTAATTTTGTATAATTTAATGTAGGTGCACATTTATATCTCATATCATGGATGATTTTAACATTGATGATATCATCAATCCACCACCTCAGCCACAACCACATCCACCTCCCCCTCCACCTCCACCTCCCCCTCCACCTAATATGCCACATCCAACACCTATTGCATCTGACGAGGCTCGCTTGCGAGCACGTATAAATGATCACGTTGTATCCTTACAAAATAAAATCAATGCTATGCAGAGTCAAGCATTGATTCCACCACATGTGAGACATTTTGCATTTGCAATGAAAAACGTTGTGGATGCCATCAGGACGATCGATTATGATCTAGATAGGCATTGACGAGACAGAGAACAAATGAGATAATTTTATGTTGACGGTCTCTCTTACAAAAAAATATTAGACCTTAAAATAATGAAAGCCCACCTAGCCCCCTACTTTCTTGACCCTGTTATGTGACAACTCATTCCACCCAACATATCTAGAATATCCATGAGGTGGTGCATACATCCACAGATGAGTGCACATTTTTGGGATCGATGGTATATGGTTTTTGATAGTCCCCCACATGCTAATTGGGAGTGCCCATTGTATTTTTTGAGAAAATTGTATGTAGAGTTTGTTATGGGGAAAAATCCAAATTATTTTGATTTTAAATCATTTCAGGGTGTTGGTGGCGGCATGCCACAACAGAGGTTAGGGGAAAGGGTTGATCCCCAACGCCCCGTGCATGCACAACCCCTTATTGTTGCTCCTGGTCCTCCCATTCTCGCACCTGTACATCATCAAGCTCTGGTCTCAACATTAGGTTCCCTTAGTACACTTCCAGGAGACCTTAATCAACATGCTTCTGCGATAGTGGGTGGGGAGCATAGAGATGATGATGATGGAGGAGTTTTTTATGGAGCTGGTCCGAGTATCGCTCTAGGAATGTTGAGGCTCATCCCCCATATATGTACTAGTTGTCATCAAGTATGCTATGGACCTGATCAGGCCACACCTAGTTCAGGTGGACGTGGAGATTCTGGTGGTTCATTTGGTTGCATCAGTTCATTTGTAGAGTTTCTTACATTAGACCATCACCCTGAGGACACTGCGACATAGGTATAAATATGCATCTATGTATGTTCATTTTATAAGAATTTTGATGGATGTATATATCAAAGAAAATTTTGTAATACATTTTAACAATCAAACTGTTTGGTGTACAAATCACACTAATGATGGGGCAATCATCTATTCCACGAGTACATACATCGACACCAATCATACTCAACAACCCTTATAGGGTATTTTGATTTCAATTTTAAAAATTATATATGAAATCATAAATTTAACTTGAGTTTTAAATTTATAATAGAATCACATATATGTTTGAAATATTTATGTTGGTTTAGGCGAGTCAATCGACTTCCATGTCGATTCCTCCTGAGGGATTGTCAAGCACTCCTCCACTATCGGGCATCATAGATCAGGGGCAGGTATATTCATATTGTAAATTATTTAAAGTTTACATTAGTATAGTTACAATTATGAATTTTGAATTCACTAGATATATGAAATACATGCATGTACACTTGTAAATATTATAAGCGTTAAATGTCTATGTATGTATGTCTAGGTTGATACCACAATGAGAATGGGCATCGGGCAAACATTTGATGTTGTGGCTACTCATGAGGCCTCTGATTTTCAAGTTGTTTAAAAAAAATTCTACACAAAATGTGCAAACTTGAATATATATATATATATATATTTTAA
The DNA here is from genome assembly GCA_007258455.2 of Sequoia sempervirens. Classification (NCBI taxonomy): domain Eukaryota; kingdom Viridiplantae; phylum Streptophyta; class Pinopsida; order Cupressales; family Cupressaceae; genus Sequoia; species Sequoia sempervirens. The sequence continues at coordinate 440,093,874 of VDFB02105785.1, read as the reverse complement.
CCTAATTCAAGTATACATGCTTTAATTTTGATCTTGTAGGACTTTGTTAGTGCAACTTTCAACACTGACCCAAACATAGTTACACCACCAGGAGGACATGTAGAGCAAGCTCCAAATCAAATGGTTATTATAATTTTTTATTATATTTCTTTTCAATTATAAATTACATATTCTGAATATAACTTAAATTTTAAATTTTAAATTGAATATATACATAATATGAGATTTGTTACATATTCTTTTTCTTTTATAGCATGAGACACATCTTGTAGTTTAGCATGTACAAATAGGTCCTGGAGAAGAGGGTGCACAACCTCAGAATACAATACAATTAAAATATGATAAATTATAAATTAAATTGAATTAAATCATTTTTAATTGTAGACTTGTACATCTAATTTCAACTTTCTTTGTCTTGTTTATGTAGATTGATTCAAAGAATTTAGAGGTTGCTTCAGGTGCACTAGAGCATCCAAACGTATATATGACTGTAATTTAATTTTATGATGAATTATAAATTAAATTGTCGTTAAATCATTTTTCATTGTCTTACATCTGATTTCATCTTTCTCTTGTACAAAGTGTTTCAGGTCATCCACATAGTCTACATGGTGTGAAGAGGTCTCTTGATTATAGAGACAATACATGACCTAGAAACATGATTTTATGGGTTATATTTGTTTATTTCATGGACTATATTTCTGGTTTCTCATGTACTCTATTGGACTTTATATTTCATGGCTCAAATACTTAGTTGGACTTTATCTCATGGGTTCTACTTTGGACTTTATTTCATGCACTTAATATATTGGTTTCATGCACTTAATATGTTACATAAATTATGGACTTTACTATTGTTTGAAATTTTAATTTACACATGTACATATATGCATTTTATGTTCATAGTCAAGACATTAATATAGGACATTAATGTGAAATTTAGTGATCTCATACATGATATTAATATAGGACATTTTAATATTTATACTTTACAAATTTAGTGATCTCATACATAATATACATGATATGTACATTCAATAATTACGATAATTACTCAATGAACTTATTCAATTCACATCAATCAATAATTAGTCAATAAATTATAATTTACAAACAAAAGCAATCTGTTTATATACTAGAAAGGATAAAATTTTAAGAAATAAACAATACCATAGAAGATTAGAGAATAAAAACATTAATAAATTCTATAAATAATAACATCTAACACTAATTTATAAGTTTTCAAAACAAATAATGACATCCGATACTAATTTATAAGTTGTCAAAACAAATAATGGCATCCAATACTAATTTATAAGCTGTCAAAACAAATAATGGCATCGAATACTAATCTATAAGCTGTCAAAACAAATAATGGCATCGAATACTAATCTATAAGCTATCAAAACAAATAATAACATCCAACACTAATTATAGGTTGTCTTAAGGAGTCATAATACACCATCTTAAGGGGATCGAAGAAGAGTATAATTGAGTATAAATATTAAGTGATATTAACAAGTATTATAATTTTTAGGGTGAGTCATCATAACACAATGTCTTAAGGGGATGTCTGAAGGGGTCATAATACGTCTTAAAGGGATGTCTTAAGGGGTCTTAAGGGTATGCCTAAAGGGGTCATAATACAACGTCTTAAGGGGATGTCTTAAGGGTCTTAAGGGGATGTCTAAAGGGATCATAATACAAGCGTCTTATGGGGATGTCTTAAGGGGTCATAATACAACGTCTAAGGGGATGTCTTAAGGGGTCTTAGGGGATGTCTAAAGGGGTCATAATACAATGTCTTAAGGGGATGTCTTAAGGGTCATAATACAGATCTAAAGGGGATGTCTTAAAAGGGTCTTAGGGGATGTCTAAAAGGTCATAATAAAGGACATTTAAATCAATTTCCAACTAATAACACACTTGGTCCAATGCTCGAAACATGTATTTAATGTATTTAAAAGGACAAATAAAACTAAAACTATATTTACACTGTATTCACTTATTCCATTTGTACCATCTACATCCTCTCTTTTTTGCAATGCATCTATGATTGCCTCATGCTCTTCCATAGAAATTGACCATAGCACTTTTTTTGAAGGTCTTCCACAATACTACTCTAGTTTTATATTTGTTGCCACCACCAAATGTGAATAATGTATAATCTTTTTATGTGTTTCATAGTCTTCGAATATAGGTAGACCATTCTTCCCTGTTAGGTATTTTCGTAGCCAAGTGCGAACAACCACCACTAATCCTATTGGAAAACATGAAAACCATCATCAAATAAGTTCTCAAAATTTTCTTAAGGGGATCAAAGACTTGTTCTAAAAAATTGCTTAAGGGGATCAAAAACTTGTTATAAAAATTTGCTTAAGGGGATGTCTTAAGGGGATCACCGTACCTATTGGATAATGAAATCCATCATCATCTTCTCGAGGTGCTATTAAATTATGTTTAGTTTCCACACAACGAGCCAACTGATATTCTATTTTCTCTTCATTCCCCTCAGGTGCAACAACAACATACACATGTCCTGCAAGCAAAATTTGATTTAATAACTTGCACATATTCATATAAATAATTTAGTATTACAAAATAACTTAATAAAATGAAATAAAATGAATTAAAATTACCTTCTTGTACAAGGTCTAAAACACGGTCATAATCTTCAGATGAAAACACTTGATCATTTTCTTCAATAGTTCTTTCTTATTGATCATGTGCTTGTGTAGGTGTCAACGATCTTTGCTCCCACTGTTCAACCCATTATGTATTTTCACATGCTTCCTAATCTCCTGAGATACAAAACTGAAAAAAACATGCAA
>VDFB02105785.1:440013059-440090943 GCA_007258455.2 Sequoia sempervirens | reverse complement strand
ACAATCAGATTGACCTTCCTAGAGCATATGACTATTACCCAAAACCGGTACAATTTTTAAACTATGCTGCTAATTTTCTCCCTTTTGCATGTAATTCTATCACATCCACACCTAATTTTATTTTTTCCTTCTAGTTTAACTGATACAATATTATATTCAATCATCCAAGCCTAGCCCCACGAGGATGGAATTTTTATATATTATATTAATAAAATTCTGTTGATTTATGCATTTTGCTACTTCTTGTCATTCTACCTGGATGTGAAATTATGTAGGACCATTGTTAGGAAAAGCACAAACAAATACATACATATTCAGTGATCTTTAACTAGTTATAGACTTACATTCATCTTTTATGTAGCTTTTGTGTTGATTGTTGTCCTGAAGTTCCTATGTAGCTCTTCATGCCCTATATATGGTTCCACATTTGACATACATGTTTAGTAGGATGCGCGCATATATAAGATATAGTTTCCCTAAAACATAGCGAGCAAAATCCCCCTTTCATTATGCTTTCATGCATGTTCATATCTTATTCTAAAGCTCATTTTTTAATACGCATATATAGAATTTTTAGATGTATTATATTTAATCATCTATGTTTTTTTTTTAATTATTTGTCAAACTTCACAACCATTAACATTAACTATGTTGACATCTCTCTTAATGTTAGAGATTACATAAGATGACTCACAACAACAAAACCCACTTATACATTCACAACAATCCCCACAAATGACAATCATTAGGTATTCATGTGACTTCTCTTAATCTTAAAAGCCTTGATGGAAATATCAACTATCTACTTCTCTATCTTACAATATTGAAGATAATTCACATGTTCTTGAATGAGATAACTCATGCAATGGGATAAACCTCCATATGTCTATTCTAGCATGAAACACTAGGTTCTTTAGAAATAAAATGGTGTTTTGATTGTCATAGTGAAGTAAATAAGGTTTAGTTTGATGTTGTTTTGAGTACTAAAGGGATAGGCCATAATTAAGTTACTTCTAAATTAGCTACGTCAATTGTTATTATATATTATGTCTATGTAGTTAACTTTTTGGGTCAATTTATAAATTTCTGCAACTTTACAACCATTCCTTTCAAATTTTCCTCACAAGTATCATCCGAAAAGAAACCTTTTTTAGTTATTTATGTAATTCCTTATTCCTATTATTCAACTCTTTCAACTAGTCTTCTAATTTTATTTTTTCATGTCTTAGTTGAATTAAATTAAAACTTATATTGTCACTATTAACATTAGAGTCCAAGTTAGTTGAATACATGATTCTTAACACTCTTGTTTCATTCAGCTCATTTTGCAGCCCTGCAACTCTTGTTGGAAGTAATTCCAACTACTTGCCTTTAATCCTTCGTATACTCTTCACTCTCCTCGTCGTCAACATATTTTTTCTATCCATTCAAACATGCAAGATTTCCATTACTAGTTCAAATCCATGACAGCCTCTCATTCTCTGTATTCAGACATGTACGAATGAAAATTAACCACAAAATCTTCATTCTCAGATTTTCCCTCTTCGTTTAAGGATGCTCATTTAATTACAATTAATGTTTTATTTTGCCTCCTCTTTGTTGGGCATATACATAGGTTTAGATAGTCTTCTATGATATAATGTATGAGAAAAGAGAGAGTAGAAGTTAATTATTCTGTAGCAACAGGTTTGCAACCAACGAACAAGGAACTCTATTTTGTTCTATTTTTCTAAGTGTATTGGAAGAATAGAAACTCCGTGTGTTTATGATATGTGAATGTAATGAAGTTAGTATATTTAGAAATATATAAAATATAAATCATTTTTGGCTTATCCTCTATTTTTAACTCTGTATTTTCTTTTGGATGCTTTAGACGATGGTCCAAAAAAAATCATAGACTAACTAACCAGACACCAGTACTACCTCAGAGGGACTATTGTCTTCGAGGAAGGTGGTCCAAAATATTTCATAGACATGTACAAAAATTAATAGCAACCTTCCACCAACTAACCCAATCAACCTCCAAGAAACAAGACAATGACCCCTCTAGATGTTCCCAAAACCCAAGGCTTCAAAACACAAGGTTGGTGACCCTACAAACCATTCCCATGCTTACCAAGGGATCTTTGATCATCAGACCCTTACAAGGTTTATTGATACATTCACAACTATTGTTACCTCCACATGCATTTGACTAGTAGTGACAACCTTGGTTTTTAATCCTCCAACCCCATACCTTGGGATCACATCACCATGAAAGAACTTCATCCAACATCCTTATGAGTGTAGGTACCACCAAATAGGTATTTGTCAGATTTTTCTTCCTCGAGCGAGGGAAATTCAGGAAGAGAAGAGGAAAGCAAGACATGTAGTAGGTCTAAAAGAGGGAGATCAACTAGAGGTCAAAAGATTAGAAGAAAATTTCGTAAACGCGTGGAATTTTTTCTTGCTGAAGGGGGGTCATGTTCTTATGATGGTGAGAGCATAGGTGACATCGAGGTGCCCTTGAGGTACAAACATCTACGGAAACAATGGGTACCCAAAGAACTTCCTCCAATAAACATTGATTTTTGTGTCAAGGAGAGGATATATCGCATATCACCATCGTCATTACATGGTTTGGGCCTATTTTGCATGGACTGCATAAAGGTTTGTTACGAAAAAGTTACTAAATTGATGGAGTATGTCAGACCCTATTACAGTTACAAAGATTGGATGCAGCTGGTTCGATATACACGAAGTATGTGTAGGTATGCACTGTCAACAAATTATATACACCTAAAAGATAAGGATCAAAATAAAGGAGTGGCTATGTACATTGACAGAAGACCAAAAGCATCAGAGAATATTGCAAGGTTTATAAATAGTACACAACCTAGGTCAACAAATAAGCAGCCCAATTGCATATTTGAGGTGCGCGAGGGAAACTGTGTATTCGTATGTGCGATAAAATCAATAACTGCAGGGGAAGAGTTGCTAATTGATTACAATTTGAATCGCATAGATACAAATATAGTTACTATGGGGGTGGTACATACTATATACCATTTTACCCAACCTCCAATTAATGACTTCAATATACCATTTTATTATTATGTTTTTTTCGTAAGTCTATTGGTTTCATTTCGGTAATATTTTTTTATATTTAATTTTTGTCACAGCGGGACATTGATCGTAGGGGGAAGGCTTCAGCCCAAAGCATAGATCGCGATGCATCTTCAAGTGCTTCTACCCAACAGGTTTACCTCATTGTAATTGTACAAATTAGAGACGAGCAAAATGTTTTATTATTATGTTTTTTTTATAAGTTTATTGGGTTAATTTCGATAATGTTTTTAATATTCTTGTCGCAGTCAAATGATCGGGGAAAGGCACCAGCAGTAGAGGAGAGCATCCATAGGGAGGTGTAGTCACTATTATGTGATGATGACATCACATATTCCGTAAACCCTCTGGATATGATAAGGAAGACCCAAAAAAATGCAATGAAGAAATCCTTCAGTTGTTATTCATAGTGCCTCAAACAGATGAGATAAGAGAAAGGGTTAAAATATTGACTGAGAGAGCACGAAACTTGCAAGTAAGTTGTCATGAGATCTTTAATTATAACATAATTCCATTCATGGTTTTATATATTGTACTCTTTTATGTCATGAACTAAAATATGTGTTGTTTTTATAGGATTTTTTGCGTCCTCATGATGTTGTTGGCCATGATCAGGGTACTGCAAGTGTTGCCCGGGAAGTAGGGGTTGGTACAAGTGTCGATCCTGATCTTCCTGCACATACATCACATCATCCGACCCCATCATTTGTGCCTATATTGTCAACTGAAATATCGGCAACACATAGCATGCAAGCATCAGGTAGTGCACCCTCTGGCAGTGAACACATGCTAGAACATGTGTTAGGACATGTACCTAGGGATGCAGAGGCCACTAGTACTGGTGATGTTTTAGCATCATTTCCTGGATCTTCCCATATTACTAATATGGGAACATTGTTGGTCACATTTGTGGTGACCAAGGATTTCGTTCCTATAAAGATAGAGAAGATCCCAGGTACTTTAAAATGTTTTAATTATTATTAAATATATAATCCAATTGAAATTTACTTATTGATCACTCTTTTTAGACTAATGATCCCATGATCATTTTGCAAGAAATGATGTTTTTTATAAACATCTAAATGATATTACATTGGAGATCTTCAGGCCCACCATACATACACGGTGGAATGCCCAAAATCAAGATTTAAAAGATGAGCTCATTAACTATTTAGTTGTGTTGTTTGGTAATAACACATTCAACAGAACCAAGGTCCTTAAGAAAGTCGGTACCTATCTAAAGTATGTGAGTGACCAATATAGGTCACATTTAGAGAAGAACAAAAAGTACGAGCATCCCCCCATGATTCTAAAGAGGGAGTGGAAGGACCTAGTGTCAGATGAAAAAGAGAAGGCTGAAAAGAAAAAAAGGAAAGACACCATTAGGCCAAGGAAAGTATGTGATACTATCAACAATGTAATTATATACTAATTACTCTTTCTGTTTACATAATCTAACGTATTTCAAACTTTTCATAGGCTTCCCGACACATCGAAGGCAACAAAGGCAAGACTAGAAAAACATAGGCAGCACAAACTTGGCTCTAGTGGCTATATGAAATTAGCCGCATGAATTGTAAGTATCAATAAATGAAATATTGCATCCAAATAATAAATTGCAAACAATTTTAGTTTTATCACACCATAGAAGCAAAATTCATGATCTTATGCAAAAATGAAGGGCTCTAAATTCAATAAAGTGTCCACAGAAGAGGACCTAAAGATTGCCTTCCATCAAGGCTATGGAGTCGTGGTTTAACGCCTAAGACTCTTGACTGGGAAAACACAAGCTTCCACTGCATCTGACACGCAGGTAAATAAACTCAATGAAGTTTATTTAAAATTGAATACTTGTGCAATCTATTCAATATTAATTTCCACTATAAAGTAATTATGTGCCTATTTGTTTTAAACAAGCAAGCAATGATAATACTGCACATGAAATCGGAATGCAGCCTCGTGAGGGTGGAGCACAACCTGTAGATGAAGGTCATGGTGTGCATCCTGGTACTGGATGTATTCATTTGCTATACAAAACACAGTATGGATTAATACAATTAAACATCTTTAATTGCAATTGGTGTATTAATTATTGTAACCTTTCATGTTTCAACTTTAGAGCATGTAGAGTGTGATCAACATGTTGAGCATGATCAGGCTAGACAAGATCAAGAGCATGATGTGGCCCCATCAGGTAAAGAGGACCACTCTAATGTTCTTTTAAACATATTTAATTGCAATTGGTGTATTAATTAATGTAACCTTTCGTGTTTCAACTCTAGAGGATTTAGAGGGTGTTTAGCATGTTGAGCATGAAGCTATAAGACAAGATTAGGAACATGATGTGGTCCCATCAGGTAAAGAGAACCACTCTAATGTTCTTTTAATTAATGAAATACTTGTAACAATAATAATAAAACATATCAATTTAACATTTTTTGTTATTGCAGTAGACAGCAGCCTCCACGTAGGCATACATTAAGATCTCGAGCAGAGAGCAGAACAACTGAAGGGGGGACAAATTATTTAGAAAATAATACTCCTTTTTTTAGCTGCAAAAAAGAAACAAAAAAAATTGATTGTAATCATATTATGACAACCATATTTTTGATAATATGTTAATGAATGTTAAAAACTAATATTTTTGACAACCATATTTTTGATAATATGTAAAAACTAAAAGAATGAATGTTATATGTTAATGAATGAATATGAATATGTTAATGAATGAATGTTATATGTTTTTGATTAGTGGATAAACAGGTTTTGAATGGACCTGAAACCATTTACAACAGGTTTTGAATGGACCCAAAACCATTAGGTTTTAAGGGGACCCAAAGCCCACACAAAGATGAACAAGCTACCCAAAAGATAGAAATAGAATCAACCAACAGTGAAACAAGGAAACAACAAGCCAGCAACCAGCCAAAAGCCAGCAGGCTGCCAAGAAAAGAACCAAGACTCTACATGAATCTTGAACTCATTGGTTTTGACGAGACCAACAACCCACTACCCAAATACCAGGTTTTACTAGGGACCTTAAACCCACAGCCCGCACAGATATCTTCAATAACGACCAGGAAATAAGCCAACCAGCCATACCAATAAACAAAAGATCTCTTGCACCAACCCCACACTCGAGAAGCTGAATTACATTCCACCTCAAAAGGAGTCAGCTCCCCTCTATAGAAGTAGACATCATGGAGAACCTTACCACCACTGCTATCAAACTATAACCAGAAACAGCTCCACCTCCATAGGAGTGCAGACCACCTCAAAAGGTATTGTAACAACAATGACCAGCAGCAAGGACAACCTCTCCTCCAAACCACAATCCCCACCTCTACCTCAAGAAGAGAGGGTTCCACATCAAGAGGAGTAATCTTCACCTCAAAAGAAGACTCATATTGAAGAGAAAAGAAGAGAGCCACCCAACAAGTAGCAAGGAACACCATGAAATCCATCAAAAAATGAGACAGAGAGGCAGCACAAGAGCCACAAGACTAGCACTAAAAATAGCAACATGGACGAAGAAATAGGATATGAAAAGCAGCCCATCCATCCCAATAAAAACCACCAACAGCTTTTCATTAGGAAACCACTCCCCCTAGGAGAGCCAGACCACACCCACGGAGGGGTAAAACTAAGAAACCATCCCCCAAGATCTACAGAAAAATAATACTAAATAAGGGGGGAGACCCAGAAACATAGACCAAGCAAAAATAATTGCTCTCATAAAAATATTCACCAAAGTATACCAAAGCAGCACCAAATCACAACCCATCAACCAAAATAAGACTAGGGAGAAGAGCAACCCCAAACCCACAAAAAGAAACAGAGGCAAAAGATAAAACACTGAAGCACAACCCATCAAGAGAGCCAACACCACTCCATCTCGGAGGAAAAACACAGAGAAAAAAAGGAGGGAAGCAATCCACTCCAAAGGGGGATCTAAAGGAGATAAAACAAAAGATTTAGCGCTCTCAAAGCCCACACCCTAGAACAACCAGGGCTTCTGTGTTAAAACACCCCAAGAAGAAGAGGGAAACAAACCCCCCAAAGAACGGTAGAGGAGGAAATACCTAGCTGGGCGCCACACCCAAAAGCCAGTAACGCCTCCATCCAAAACCAAGCACATAGCAACAGGACCATACCCCAGTCTCCCCTCATAGACCCCACAGCCCGAAACGCAGTCTGATGAGCCAAAGAGTCCACCTGGGTCATCATCTTCGCCTCCCTCTATAGCATCCTCCTCTAAAATCAAAAACGTCTTGCCTCCTCCTTTCCCGTTCAAGCGCTCCATCATAATGTTAATCATATTATATGTTATATGTTAATGAATGAATGTTATATGTTAATGAATGAATGTTATATGTTATTAATGGATGAACGAATGATTAATGTTATATGATCGGGTATGGGGAATTGAGAGTGATGTGAGGGGGGAGGGAGGGGCCAAATGAGCTTCCACCGTCACATGGTTGGCCCTATTAAGTAGAGAATATTAAACTATTCTCGAAACAAAGATAAGCTCAATAAGGTAATGCACTTTTCAATAGTTCATTATGCTGCACTTTTAAGCTTATGCAATTTTCATTAGTTCCATTTGCTTCAATATGTTACCCTTTGTACTTATTTTACTTTTTAACACATCTCATATGTTACCCTGGATGACAACTTTTGCAGGGGAAGCTATCAACAGATGGATCCCGCGTCTAGGGGTATACGAGTTTGGATTAGACAAACTTGGGATGTACTCATGTAGCACAAAAACAAAAGAGAAGAGCCCAGCCATTTCAGCACAAGAATTGGCTTGAGACTAGGACGTGGTTCGAACTAGGTCTGGGTATGAGGGGTCTAGGACAGAGCCCTATAACACAGCTGGTATTAAATCATTAAACATACAGATACTATAATTATGTGGTTAATGCTAAAATCATCCATAATTCACCATGTGATGAGTAGTTAGTGATGATGTCATGCCATTGTTTGGTAGGTTATTGATTCTGCAGTTGCTCCCAATAATCATCTCTAGTTGCTTACATGCCATTTGATCCATATGAGGGGCACCTTTCAATCTGGGTAGCAATTTTATAGATGATTCTCTTATTTAGTGACCAATGGAATAAGTGAGTGTATGGATTTCTCCTAGTAATCGCCTGTCATGTGCTTCATGCACTGATGATAAAATAATTTCATTGGATAGAATTAATACAATTGTGTATTATATGTTGTTGGTTTGGTTTTTGGTTTGGGTTTAACTATTATTTTTATTTGCCTAGGTATCATATGAGAAAGCACACACATATTTTGCTAGAGATCCATTCACACACACACACACACTCACTTTCTCGCTCTCTCACACACACAACTGACCAAAAATAGAATGTACTGTTTGGAAATCATTAGTTGTGGATTTAATTTCTATTTGAACTCAATTGTAATCAGGTGGGCTTCACACGTTGTACGAACAATACTTGTTTTGATTTGTGAGCTTGGTGTGCAGTTCAATGATGGCATCAACATATTTGTATGTTGTCTTTACACTAACTTTTTCCTGTAAAATGTTAAGAACATATTTTTACTTTATTCCAATGTGAGAGAAGAAGGTGACTATTATATTTTTTCCCAAGGAGATCTTCACATATTTGAAATTTTACCATAAGTCTTCCATTTTTTCATTCACACCCGTCTCAACTATTAAAACCGATTTTGTGATTAATCCTTTCAAATTAGTAGACAATTTTTTACTTTTTGATTGGTTAATGAGGGTTTTTGTAGGGATTCCACAACCTTAAGACACAAATTTGGGTCCCTAGTTTCCATGTGTGGGTTTTCAACACTATGCCCATATGCTTTGGGACTTGCATTATTGCAGGTCATGTGAGACGTATCCAGCAATTTCTATGGCAGTTTTTTCCCAAGTCTTCATTGTTGGGTCTTCTACCATTGTTCTTATAAGCTATTTACTCACTATATGTATCCAAGAACCATTTTTCACACATTTCAAATTGAAGAGATATAACATATCAGCCAAGCAGTATCTATGTCATCCCGATCATGTTTTATGTTTATATTGGCACGATAAAATATATCAGCACAACAACTAGCAAGCTTCACCGATAAAAACATTGCAAGAATGGCCTACGTGAATGAGGAAGCACATTGTACAATATCGACATAGGCACATTGCATTCATACCAATCAGCAGAAGAAATTGGACTATATATTTTGATTAAAAAGGAACAAATAGATAATGTAGCACCACAGGAAATGCATATCAGCATAACTCATGAAAGTTTCCTTGACAAAATACTCATCGGCCATTGGAAGCCTAACAAGTGAAAATTTTAATCTCATACACTACTCCGATGAAGATAAAAGGCTTGTATCGAGGACACATTCTTTTTGTTCTACCGATGGGTTATTCAAGAAAGTAAAAGATAGAATCACTCGAGATTTCGGCATGAGGTACACCGATATATTTCATTGAAGGAACACATTGATATTGGAACAACAAAAAATGGACCGTCCGACGACACATCTTACACCGATAACATTTAGTTGGGAGAACATATCTCAAGTTATGCCAACATAGTGGATAAAATAAGGCACCATCGGTGAAATTTGTGCCGATGGAATTCATCGGTGGGAGTATCACCATCGGAAGTAATAAATAACTTTGGGCCTGATAGAACAAAGTCTCTCTGATAGGATTACATTGGATAAGCTACACCGATAAAGGACGCAAGGAAAGACAAATACTTGTCGAAGTGACTTATACTGAAAGATACATCAACCAAATTATTCATGCAAAGAACAAAACCCATACATAGAACCGTGTTAGGGAGGGAAGATGTTTGAATGAATAATTTTAAAAAAAAATTGCAGGGTTTCATCGCAATTTCGATGAACATAGCCCAACGAACCACAAAAATTTGTGACGAGGTTGTTGTACACATGACATAGTTTCCATCATAATGGCAATGATGGTTTGCTCCACCTCATTGGAAAATGGACGAACGTTTGGTGTTGTTTCGACGATTTCAAATGGGCGTTCAGCAACGTTTTGTGATTTTCTGTGTCGATAGATAGATGAAGTTACGTTGATTTTGCAATAGACACCGCCAACATTTTCTGTGGCACTGACCGACGATGTTGGGTCGTGGTTTCAATGTATAAAAATTGTTCGTTAAAGCGACAAAAATCCAACGATGAAATTTAAATCAGTGTTGTGTCAGGAAGTCGACAATATTTTGTCGATATGTCACCAAACATTCATCGAAATTTGTAGTCAAATACAGTAGTGTGCTTTGAATATTTAGAAAATGATAATATATGATGCATGTTAAATGCAATGTTTTGGCTATCTATTATTGTGATGCACTAAGTTGGATACAGGAAATGAATCAAGCCTCCAAAAGAGAGGGGGAGTATCACTGAGGAGAAGAAATTGGTTTGGTAACCCTTAATGAGCCTAAATGAGCATACGCACACTCACATCCTAGTTTGGTCAAGTTGAGTCAAGATAGTTCGAGAAATGGTAAGTAATCTTCAATTATGGTTTGGGAATGTTTTGTATTGGTTTATGGTTTTAGTCATGAATGTTCTTGATTGGGGATATGTGATTAAGTCTTTATGTTAAGTGAAAGTTCTTTGTCGTGTGTTCATATATTTATATATTAATTGATGAGTATATACATAGAAAGTATATGTGTATATGTACATGTTTAAGATAACTCATAAATATGAGTACGTACGTGCACGTGTGTACATAGGTAGATGTATCTATGAATACTCATGAATGGATATCTCATATGCATGAGAATATCAATTGGACATATGTGACATATATGTCTGTCTGTGTGTGTCGATCGATGAATATGCAAATATATATGTATATTGGATACTAAAATGATGGTATATGAATATAATATATATATCAATATATATAGGGTACGTTCAGGTGTACAACTATACACACACACACATATATATTATCATATATATAATTGTGAATATATTTAAATACCAAAGAATGATTTTATGCACGAATATATATATATATATTATAATATATTATTATATATAAAATATTATTGAATGTATATTGAAATGTTTACAAAGTAAACAAAGTGCATATATTTAGCATGATCCTTCTAAAGGTAATCAACTCAAATAAAGGCCAATATAATGTAAATGCTTGCAACACATATAAAGCGCTTAAATGAGTTTAAATCTGCACATAATAAAATACAAAGCACATGACATAGAACAATTCAATGCATAAAGTAATAAGTGAATACTAATAAGAAGCGTCTCTTAATATTAAAACTGCTATGGATATAAACCTACACGCATAACCTGCTGATGTGGGAAAAGGAAACACCTTGATAGGAAGAACAAAGTGAAAATAATTCAATCTGATGCTCAGTTAAAAATAAGTTTGCAAACTTTGTCAAAAAAGAGCTAACTGAAGCTTATGAGGGTATTCGACTTGCTTAAACCATTAGGAAACCTGTAGATGTATTTTTTTGTGCTTTGAATCAGTAAAAGAGTCATTGTGTCACTTGAGTAGGGGCAACTCATTCACTTTGAGAAGATGGAAACATTTGAACAGTTTATGTGTTGCACATTGAGAATTTGGAGCAACCACATCTCATTTTAAATGGTTGAGATGATGCATTATTGTTTTGTTGTTAGAGTGGTGGCAGAATGTGGAGAAAAGGTGGCAGATTTTGTAGCTGGTTTGCAGCATTAAGTTGCTCCAATTTAAGTATAAATAGAGGCAACTCCTCTACCTTTTGTTACACTTTTCTATTATAATTTCTTCATTCTTTATTCTACAGTAGTTTTCTATGCAAGTGTATTTTTGAGATATTTTGTGAGAAAAATAGTTGTTTTTTGTGAATTAGCAATTGTTGAGAGTTTTGTGTGAGGCTAGAGTTTGGAGATAGGTTGAGCTTAGGAGTAGCAAGCAGGTTTGTGAAGGTTGAGCTTGGAAAGTAGTATTATCAATTAGAGCTATTATTCCAAGCATGTTGATTTCTATTACTCTATTATTTGATGATGAAATGTTAGTTGTTTGAGAATGCCTTTGTTTGGGGGAAGATGAATTTAAATGCTTGTTAAGTTGCTTTTTATGAACTTGGTTTATTTCTTACTTTGGATAATCTTGCATGATTCTTGAAAGAGTCTTGTTTTGGTGATACCCTATTATTGGGATGTACATATATACTATATATATTGATATTTGAGTGGTTACATTGTTATTAGGAACTATACTTAGTTAAGACTATATGAATGTTGCATAAGTTGTGAAGTATGGGATATGTTGTTGCTTTGAAGTACTTTAATGTGAATCTCAATTTGAACATGAGTGGTAAGTTTGGTTATTCCAGGGGTTGGGATAATCCATGGGAAAGGGTGTAACATAGTTAGTCAATATGTAATTTCATCACCTTTTTAAATGGAATGTATGTTATGTGTGTAAAGAGTATGAATGGTCAAATACCAAATCGAGCTATAGGTCGGTGAACATATGGCCTACACTTGAAGTACTGGGTGTTGAATTCTTTGGCCAAAGTAGTGTAAGTAGCCACTATTTACATTGTCAGTTCACTATGATCCAAGGTTGCATAATAGGCGGGGAACATCATACATGTAGGTTGTAGCCAATGTATGGTAGCTCTAGATATATAGGACACAACACTATGCTCAGGAAGGCTAGTATTATGAGGTTACCAAACCAATCTCTTCATTGAAGGGTAGGGCCATCTTACTAGTTAGCTAGATGTGTGGGGGACCGCAGTAAGTCTGTGGTTGGTGGAAAAGTGCTTGAGTGATGTTATCCCTCATATAGTTGGTAGTCAATTTTTGAGGATGTATGCCAGCAAGGATATCTGGACCATTTGTATCTCTGTTTCATTAAGCTTATGGAAGATACATGTAAGTATGTATCTCTACTCTTATTGAGAAATTGTAAATGCAAAATGTTATCATGAAATTATGTAATATGGATTTGTTACCTAGAATTTAGTAATGCTTCATTATATGCAATGGGAAAGTTTGAAATAAGACTGTTTCTGTAGTGCCCCTTAGTTTTCTTTTTTCTTTTTTTTCTGACTGTGACTTGGTTGTATTTAGACATTATGATCTACTTTGCTTGATGATTGGATTCATAGTTATGATGTGGTTGATGATACTTTATCACTAATGTTTTATGCTCATACTGTGCTTAGCATATGGATTTAATGGATCATGCAGATTAATATTGTCTTGTGTGTCATGTGATTATCTAATGATTGTTCATATCATGTTGATTAGTAATTGATTATTGTGCATTGATGTATTTAGTGAAGAGGAACAATGTTGCATCACTTGTGCTTGTGAGTGCCTTGCGACACTGCAACTTTCCTCTCATGGTGTGTTTGACTATGTACATGTTCGACTATGTGGTTTGTTGTAGGTTACAGGTACCAAGCATTGACTCCACCTAAATTGCTAGGTTTGAGCATGCCTAAACCCAATGGAAATTGTTGAAATGGAGATAGCATCGGGTCCCCTATGTTGAGCCATCATCCTTGATGAGGATGAATATTCGATTGTTTTATCCTATCAATGTGGTCAATTTGAGTTGGTTTGTCTGTGTTATTGTGTATAGCCTTCCATTTTGCTTCGAGGTCAGGTACTGCTTGGCATTATGTTCATTTGAGTTATTTGTTTGATTAGTGCTTGATTGATCATTATATTAAAATAAAAGATTATTGTAGTAAAAAAGGTATTTCGATAATTTAAATAAATGTTTTAATACAATTGTGATATTGATAAAATAAAATATTATTAATGTTTTGTTTGATTTAAATATATTAAAATTTATGGTTTAATAAAGAAATATTTAAATAAATATGTTAATTATTGTATTGTGCAAGCAAATTAAAATGAAAGGATTAAATTAATAAATTAAATAATTTAATAGTTGATTTACTCTATGCAAATATTAAAGTATGGTTGAATTATAAAAATAAAAAAAATTAGTGGCAGTTGTCAGTAGTGGGGAAAATTAAATAAAATAATTAATTTAAAGAAATGGGTGCATGTTGTAACGGGCATTATGGAAGAGTAAATAAATTGGTTATTTTTCTCAAAGAAATGAGCTTTTTCATCAAGAACTGAAAACTAATCTTGTTTTTCTTTCCCATAAATTTTTTCTTGAATTGTGAAAGCTTTCCTTCCAATTTTGGGGAAAATGGGGAATTGGTGATTTTGCAGAAAATTGAAGCTGCAACTTGGAATTTGAGCTCGACAACAACTTTCAGCTCAGTTATTCAAATTATTCCAGGTTCCATAATTTCTCCTTAGTTTTAATGTTTGTTTAGAAAATGATTATTGTGTGATTGTGTTGCCTGAAGCAAAATAATTATTTGTTAAATTTCTGAGTACTCTATAAATTTTTTGCTCTGTATTTCTCCCCAATTTGACTATCATTTTTTAAGCATCTCAACTACAACAATGATAAAATTTCCTATTCTCGTTTTAGGTGCAAACCTCTGCCCCTCTTTTTGTTTGCTTTTGAATTCTCCCTACTTATTCATAATTAATAGTATGTCATGTTATGGAGATTGAACGTCGAAATCGCAGCGAGGCTCCTAGGATCACTCTTAGACCTGGGGGTGTTGCATGCTATGGTGATGTTGATTGCTAGGAAATTCTAGGATAATCTTTTGGAAGGGGCAGTGGATGTCTTAATTGTGGCGAAGCCAGGTGTTGGGGAACTCCTCGCCCTCGTGATTTGTATCAGGCACTGGTGAGTGGATTAGGCTGTATCTATTCATCCTGGACATAAAAGGTGAGGAGTTTCAATGGCACCAAGCATGGGCTAGGTGTGGATTGATCTTCTTGAAACACCACCTTTACCTAGATTCATCCAGTGGAGTCAACTGGTGGAGGTTGTTCAGGGATTTTCTGATTGCAGATGGTGTGGTGTGGGTGGATTGAAAGGTTTACTTCCCTTCTCCTGTAGTTTTCAAAATGCACGTGTTTTGTTCTCTCAAGTCTGGGATGGTAGAATTTGATAGTTAGATGCTTTTTCTAGGGTGCTATCATGGTTTTAGTTGGTAGGATGGCTAATGGCCCTGTAGAGTTTGGGTGGTAATGGGGGCTTTCTAGGTGGTGGGAATTCTCTATAAATTGCAATGTAATGATATATATTTCTTTCAATACCAATATAGACAATATTTACGAATAAAAAAAATAGTATGGCATGTTAGTTTATTGTTTTACTCTGCCATAAAATCTTACTCAACCTATAAGCCTAATAGCTTTGAATCCTTTATTCTCCTTGTTAACTTCTTTTAGCACAACAGGCGTTGGTATTGTTTGGATTAAATTGTTATCATTGTGTTCTTGGGGCCATAGAATCTATGATTGCAGGTCGATCTCTCAGACTCATTTTCCTTCCCATCGATGCCTCCTTGCATGTGGGTATTTGAAATCTTCACTCTACAATTTCCTTTCTTGGTATATGTTGTGTATAGCGATTGCTTTTACAGTATCAAGAAATTGTTTTGGATATTATGTTTTAACCTTTTGTTGGGCCTTAGTTAGGCTGAATTCATTTTCACTTCCAGCGCTGCTCTTCTTGTCAGGAAATAATTTGTTTCACATAAAATGATTGAGTTCTTGTTTATTAATTTATATACCTTGGCTGGCATGACGCCCCTTAGCATCTAGTATTTTGGATATAGATATGGTTGTGAGGCATTCAAACCTATTTGTGTGAATCTCACCTCATCATGTAGGTGTTTGTTTAAACCCTGCATTTCTTTGAGCTTCTTCTTGGCATTCGGTTTGAACCAATGGTTAATAGTAGTTGTTGTTTATTTTTCTATGTCTTGCCTCTTAATAGATGTCATTGGATTCAAGCTTGCAATCTGTGTAGAAGTCGGCGGCCATATCAATACTTAGCTGCATAAAAACAACAATCATGTTAGAAACTTGTAACTGCTACCCCCAAGTTAACAATAGTGTGTGGGAATTGATAGCTTTTAGTAGGCTTGCCTTAGGTTTTGATTGCGAGATTATTGTTTGTTTAACTGGAAAATGGCATCCATATCATGTACAATGTTTACATTATGTGTTTGATATTTTGAGTCTCCATACAGTCGAAATAGATATATATGTGTAATATTTTCTTTTTTGATTCATTGTAAATGTGTGAATACGTATATGTGTGTGTGTGTTTATTTATTCTTTTATAGGTTGAAAATCTACTTTTTGTTTTTAAAATAGAATTTTTCTTTGATAGTATGAAGGTATATATTTATATATATAGATATACAAACATGTATATATATATATGTTGAAACATGTGTATATTATGTATATACATATATATATATATATATATATATATATATATATACATATTCAGTATGTGTTACATAGGAATTTATATGCATGTATGCACATATATTAGAAGATCAATGAAGAACAATATTGTCTTGAATATTAGTTGATCATGTTAAAGAAATAAATAAAACAAGGAGAATTTTGATATAGAAGGATTGGTCTATATGTATAAATAACAGATTAGTTTATATGAATAAAAGATTATTATTTGGTAA
Source organism: Sequoia sempervirens (assembly GCA_007258455.2). NCBI lineage: Eukaryota > Viridiplantae > Streptophyta > Pinopsida > Cupressales > Cupressaceae > Sequoia > Sequoia sempervirens. Next base: position 440,074,213 of record VDFB02105785.1, on the reverse strand, counting down.
GATGAACAATTAGTAAACATGAAATGGTTATTTTGTAACACCATTCTAGATTCTAGGTTTCTATTATTGTTTTGAATTGTTTGTATTAAGAAAGTAAATGATTATTAATTTGGGAATGATTGTGGGATATTGTACAAATTCTTAAGTCATGTTGTGAGGTGAATATTGGAAGTCTTCCAAAGGCTTGGGAATCGTGTTATTGGTGAAATGTTTATGTTGACCCTTGAACTTGGTTGATGTGATTATTGTGATGTGTTGATACGGGTTTTTTTCCATGCACTCTTTATTTGTATTGTAGTGGTGTTTGAGAGCAAGATGGTTCATTCCTTGCTCGGGTTCAGTACTTTGTGGTTTTTGTTTATGTGAAGGATGGCTTACATTATTGGTTTTATTGGTTCTCCTAGTTGTTGTAGCAGGGAGTGGCTCTCAATGGGGGCTGACACACAAAGTGGTGACCAGGATAACCCATGTGATAGTTTCTTAAACAAGTGATAACCTAAATAATAAACGAGGGGGTTGGGTAGATTCTAACTAATCAAGATAATTGGATGCCTCACCCATGCCTGTAATGCTCGTTTAGACTAAGGATGGGTTGAGAAGGCCTGGTTAGCAAGATCAACATCCTTGTCTTCATGAAAGGAATTTGGTTCCACATGTGAACTACCCTATGGGGCCGGTGCCTAGTGTGAGGCAGCCAGGATAACCATAGATGGGGGTGGGCGCCTAGTGAGAGGCAGCCAGGATAAACTGTGTTAGGACCATGCGATGACACTCTCCTCTACTGCAACCTAGAATTCCCTTGACTTGTATTTCCTTGAAGTTTGTGTGCCTCTGGAAGTAGTGTCACTGTTGTGTGTTGTTATAATATACTTGCATATTGGAGTCATATTAGCCTTGCGTCATTCTGTTGTTTCCTTATCTGTTTTGTGGTGGGACCTTATCGCTATCTCCTAGCATGGGGGGTGGACCTTAGGGTTCCACATGGTCGAGTGGAATGTGCCTTGTACTCAATTGGGTTTCTCTACAGTTGATTGTTCTTGTGGCGAAAACTCTTGATGATATGGACTCCTGCACTTGGTTCAGTTCGTGTATACTATCTTTCATGTATTGGTATTGTACTATAATTCAATTGTATCATGTATTATACTTTTGGTGTACTCTCCTCACATGTATACGAGGAGATAATGTTGTTTAAGATGTAAAGATGTAATTAATTATTGAACTCTCTTATGTCATGAATAATGTAGATGATTTTATTGCATAGTTTAGTTAATTGGATTGCTATGAAATGTTATATTATTGATACGATATGGATAATTCATATTGGTTGATTTTTTAAATGTGATGTATGAAATGGAACTTATATTGTTAAATGGAATTTGTTTAATGTGATGATTTACAATTATTGCTAGTTTAGTTAATGGAATTCTAGTAGCGTAGTCACAAACCTTAGAGGACTTAGATTAGAATTCTAGCTATTGATTCATTTGCAACCTTGTGTATATTATACTTTAAAAAAAAAATTGTCCCATTTTTTTAGGTGTTTTAGTGTGTTGTCCTCTAGGGTTTTGTGGTGGGGCGTTATACATGCTATCAGAGCCCAAGATCTAACATTGGGTACTTTGGGTATATATAAGAGCCCATTATGTTTTCTTAGTTGCATATATTTTGAAGTTTAAGCTTCCCCTTTTGTTATCCTCGCCTAACACCCTGAACTTGTCTTTGGTGGTGTTTGTAGGATAATGCATAGAGGTTGGGGTTAAGGTCGGGGATGTGGTAGAGGTTGTGGTGGTGGCCAAGGGGCTAATCACCAAGACTCCCCTCCTCAGAGTTCCCACTAGTCTAATCGTGAGGAACAACAGGGTTCCAAGAATAATCAAGGAATTGGAGATCAGAATCTGGGTCAGTCGGGGTTGGAGGGCGCACAGTTGCATCATTTACTTGAGGAGGTTCTTGCCCGTCTTGGTCTGAGATAGGAGGGTGATTAGTTGGTGGTTAGGGAGAGAGAGAGTTCTCTAGGAGGAGAGAGATTACAGTTGAACAGTAGGCTATATTAGCTAGACATATGAGGGATCTTTTGAGAGTACGTCCCCCTACTTTTGATGGGATTGGTAGTAGTTTGGAGGAAGAGACCTGGTTTATTGATCTAAATAGGTGTTTTTCCATGCATCCTTATGGCAGTAACACCAAGGTGAGGTATGCTATCATGCACCTTGGATTTTTTGCATCTACATGGCAACATTTGGAGGAGCAGAAGCTACATTTAGAGATAGACTTAGTCTCTTGGGAGATGTTTTTAGAGAGATTCAGAGCTCATTTCTTTTCTGATCATTGGAGGCAACATCGTGGAGATAAATTTCATGAGTTGAGATAGATGGCCATGTCAGTTGAGTAGTATGAGCGAATATTTTATGAGCTTAAGCAATATGATGGCATAGGTGATGATGAGGGTATGTTAGTGCAACATTTTATCAGGGGCTTGAATGCCCGTATCAATGGGGGTGTTCATGTGTTTGAGCCAAAAACCATGGAGGTAGTTGTAGATAAGGCTCAAAGAGTTGAGGATAATTTGGCCATGGCACTTGGTGGTCATACAGGTGTACAGATTGGTAGTGTACCTCCAGTAGGTTTTAGTTATCGAGGTGGCCTGACTCAGGCAATGGGTCCCTCTAGGAGTCACCATACACCCACTAAGGGTGGTTTGTAGTAGTAGCATTCTCAGTCCAAACATAAGAACTCTCAGTCTAAACATGGTGGTAGATTTAAATCTAAGAAGAATCAAAATTGGCAACATGCTCAGCGTGATCATTTAGTGTAGCCAACATAGAGCACTCAGACTGCAGCTAGCAGAGGTTATTTTCAACAGTCTAGTGCACCTCCACGTGATAGAGGTTATGGCAGAGATATAGAGTGTTTCTCTTGCGGTCAGCAGGGTCACATTTCTAGACAGTGTTCTTAGAAGGACACATCTGGATTTATTCAGGAGTCGGCTGCTTCAGAGCCGACAATAGGAGATACAGGAAGATCACACAGAGTCTTTGTAGTGTTTGATAACCATCAATTCAAGCATCAAGGTACATTGGTTGAGACTTTAGGTGTGTTGCAAGGTCATAGTGTTTCTATTCTCTTTGACTCTGGTGCTTTAGATTCTTTTATTTCTCCTTTCATAGTGGCATGATGTGGACTGGTGGTAGCGAAGCAGGATGATAGGTGGCTGGTTGAGTTGGCCTCCAGTGCTAAAGTAGCGGTTGAGTCTCTTGTTCATGGTTGTGGCTTTAGGATTGGTTCTCTTTGCACCACAGTAGAACTTCACATTATTCCCCTTGGGTCATATGATATTATATTAGGAATGGATTGGTCAGATGCTCACCAAGCAGTGATAGATTATCGATGTAAGTTAGTGCAGTGTGTAGATGATTCTAGCAGTGAGGTTGAGATAGTTGGCGTTCAGAGGCCTATTTCCTTCCGCATGATCTCTGCGATGCAGTTGAAGAGGTGTATGTGATAGGGTTTTTAGTTGTTTGCAGTGACAGTTAATGATCTAGAGTTAGGGGAGAGCTGAGAGGTGTCTCTTGATAGTCATCCTATCCTTAGACAATATGTAGATGTCTTTCCTAGAGAGATTCCAAGGATGCCACCTAAGCATGACATTGATTTTAAGATAGATCTAGTTCTTGGAGCAGAGCCCATTTCCCAAGCTCCATATCGAATGACCACTCAAGAGCTTAAGGAACTTTGGTAACAGCTTGAGGAGTTGTTGGCGAAGGGGTTTATTCATCCTAGTTTCTCTCCTCGGGGAGCACCAGTAATTTTTGTGAAGGACGGGTCCCTTCAATTGTGCATTGACTACCAACACCTGAATAAGGTGATCGTGAGGAACAGGTATCCATTTTTGAGGATCGATGATCTATTTGATTAGATCAAGGGTGCTAGGGTGTTTTCAAAGATTGATCTTAAGTCAAGATATCATCAGTTGCGCATCTTCAAGGCAGACATCCATAAGACCGCATTTCGTACTTGTTATGGACACTATGAGTTCACCATGGTGTCGTTCAGGTTGACGAATGCACCATTTTTATTCACAAGTTTGATGAATGGTGTATTCTGCACTTACCTTGATAGGTTTTTCCCAGTGTTTTTAGATGACATTTTGATCTATTCGAGGACCATGGAGGAGCATGAGGAGCATTTGAGGTAGGTGCTACAGTGTTTGAGGGAGAACCCGTTGTATGCAAATTTGGAAAAATGTGAGTTCTTCTAGATGGAGGTGAAGTATTTGGGTCATGTTATCTCTAGTGAGGGCATTTTCATGGATTTCAAAGATCCAAGCTATCATTGATTGGCCTGTACTCACTAATGTTGTAGAGGTTCGCAGTTTCATGGGTTTAGCAGGTTATTACCAACAGTTTGTTCAAGGTTTCTCGAGTATAGCTCACCCCATCACTTCTCTTCAGAGGAAAGGGAAGAAGTTTCTTTGGTCAGACCAATGTCAGATAGCTTTCCAAACTCTTAAGGAGAGATTGACCAGTGCACCTATCTTGGTAGTTCTTGATCCTACTAGGGATTTTTTGGTTTGTACAGATGCATCTTTGGAGGGTTTAGGAGTTTTGTTGATGCAGGATGGTCATGTGATTTCCTATGAGTCTCACAAAATCAAGGATCACGAGATGAATTATCCTACTTATGATTTGGAGTTAGCCACTATGGTTCATGCTTTGACAATATGGAGGCATTTCCTGTTGGGGCATCGGTTTGAGTTGTATAGTGATCATTGTAGTTTGCAGTATATTTTCACGCAGCCTAATCTAAATGTGAGGCAGAGATGGTGGATGGAGTTCTTTTATGAGTATTATTTTGAGGTGAAATTCATCCAAGGAAAGGAGAATGCGGTGGCAGATGCTCTTAGTTGACAAAGACACAAGCTTTCAGCAGTGACTCTTGGAGTGGACTTGAGGAGTCAAATCCTTACAACACTTCTTCAAATGGTTGGTATCAAGAGGTGAGGTATGAGGTTGACTCAGGTAGAGCTTTAGAGGGAAAATTTGTAGGTTATTCCCTTGAGTTAGATGGCCTTTTGCGAAATTTGGGTTGTATTTATGTTCCTTCCTCAAGGGATATTCATAATTTGATCATGTCAAAGGCACATCGGGTGCCCTATTCGGCTCAAATGGGTGTCAAAAAGATGCACGCATACCTTTTCCAACTATACTTTTGGGTCGAAATGAAGAGGGATATTGTTGATTTTGTGTCTAGATGTTTGTAGTGTTAGAGATTGAAGGCAGAACATTAGCATCCTACAAGTCTTTTGCAGCCCCATCCGGTTCCATAGTGGAAATGGGACATCATATCATTGCATTTTATTGTTGGTTTTCTAGTATATTTCTGTCGGCATGAGGCCATCATGATCACCGGGGATAGGTTGACTAAGGTGGCAAACTTTTCTCCTGTTCGATCCTCATACAATGCTTCATCAGTGGCCAAAGTTTTCATGGAGGACATTGTTAGGTTGCACAGTATTCCTCATAGGATTATCTCAGATAGAGATCCAATGTTCACTTCATCTCTTTGGGCGTCCCTACAGCATACATTGGGGACTCAATTGAACTTTAGTTCAACTTATCATCCAGAGACTAATGGGTAGACCGAGAGGGTTAATCAGATCCTCGAGGATATGCTTCGGATGTACGTTATGCATCAACAGTCACGTTGGGAGGATTATTTGTATTTGGTGGAGTTTGCATACAATAATAGTTACCACAGCTCTATTGGCATGCCTCCTTTTCAGGCATTATATGGTCGTCCTTGTCAAATCCCATTGAGTTGGGATCATCTTGAGGATAGAGTACTTCTTGGTTTGGAGATGCTACAGGAGATGGAGTAGTAGGTGATTCGCATTAGGGAGCATTTGGTGGCAACCTAGGATAGGCATAAGAAATATGCAGATGCTCATAGGGTTGACTGCCTGTTCTCAATTGGAGACCAAGTATTTCTATGGGTGCATTGGTGAAAGAGTCTGATCCATTATGGAAAAGGCTCTAAGCTTTCATCATGCTTTGTTGGGAATTTTGAGGTGTTGGAGAGGATTGGTCCTGTTGCATACTGTCTTGCATTACCACCTAGTCTCTCACACATTCATGACGTGTTTCATATTTCAGTTCTCAGACCCTATTATCCAGACATATCTCACGTACTTGATTGGAATTCCTTACAGGTAGAGGATGGGCATCTGGCTTTGGAGCCCATGGGAATCATACAACATAGGATACTTTGAAACATTGAGCAGGTGAGGGTCCAGTGGGATTCTAATAACGAGTCTTCTACTACATGGGAGGTTGCATCCAAGATGAGAGAGTTGTACCCATGTCTGTTTGCAGGCTTCCGAGAGTAAGCCTGATCCTAGGGGGAAGGATGTAGTGTCCCTCAGTTTGATTTTTTTTTCTAACTATGACTTGGTTGTGTTTGGACAATATGATACTTTGCTTGATGATTGGATTCATAGTTAGGATGTGGTTGATGATACTTTATCACTGAAATTTTATTCCCATACTGTGCTTAGTATATGGATTTAATGGATCATGAGGATTAATCTTGTCTTGTGCATCATGTGATTATCTAATGATTGTTCATATCATATTGATTAGTAATTGATTTTTGTACGTTGATGTATTTGGTGAAGAGGAACAGTGTCACATCACTCACTTGTGAGTGCCTTGCGACACTGAATATGTACATGTTCAACTATGTAGTTTGCTGCAGGTTGCAGGTACCAAGCATCGATTCCACCTGAATTTCCAAGTTTGAGCATGCTTAAACCTAATGGAAATTGTTGAAATGGAGATAGCATCGGGTCCCCTATGTTGAGCCATCATCCTTGACGAGGATGAATATTCGATTGTTTTACCCTATCAATGTGGTTAGTTCAAGTTGGTTTGTCTATGTCGTTGTGTATAGCCTTTTGTTTTGCTTCGAGGTCAGGTATTGCTTGGCATTATGTTCATTTGAGTTATTTGTTTGATTAGTGCTTGATTGATCATTATATTAAAATAAAAGATTATTGCAGTCAAAAAGGTATTTCGATAATTTAAATAAATGTTTTAATACAATTGTGATATTGATAAAATAAAATAATATTAATGTTTTGTTTGATTTAAATAAATTAAAATTTATGGTTTAATAAAGAAATATTTAAATAAATATGGTAATTATTGTATTGTGCAAGCAAATTAAAATGAAAGGATTAAATTAATAAATTAAATAATTTAATAGTTGATTTACTTTGTGCAAATATTAAAGTATGGTTGAATTATAAAAAAAAAAAATTAGTGGTAGTTGTCGGTAGTGGGGGAAATTAAATAAAATAATTAATTTAAAGAAATGGGTGCATGTTGCAACGGGCATTATGAAAGAGTAAATAAACTGGCTATTTTGCTCAAAGAAAGCTTCTTTTTATCAAGAACTGAAAACTAATCTGGTTTTGCTTTCCCGTAAATGTTTTCTTGAATCTTGAAAGCTTTCCTTCTGGTTTTGGGAAAAATGGGGAATTTGTGATTCTGCAAAAAATTGAAGCTTTTGGGAGAAAATTGAAGCTGCAACTTGGAATTTAAACTCGGCAACAACTTTCAGCTCAGTTATTCGAATTATTCCAGGGTCCATAATTTCTCCTTAGTTTTAATGTTTGTTCAAAAAATGATTATTGTGTGGTTGTGCTGCCTGAAGCAAAATAATTATTTGTTAAATTTCCAAGTACTTTGTAAATTGTTTGCTCTGTATTTCTCCCCAATCTGACTATCATTTTTTTAAGCATCTCAACTACAACAATGATAAAACTTCTGATTCTCATTTTAGGTGCAAACCTTTGCCCCTCTTTTCGTTTGCTTTCAAATTTTCTCTACTTATTCATAATTAATAGTATGGCATGTTAGTTTATTGTTTTACTCTGCCATAGAATCTTACTCAGCCTATAAACCTAATATCTTTGAATCCTTTATCCTCCTTGTTAACTTCTTTTGGTGCACTAGGCGCTAGTATTGTTTGGTTTAAATTGTTATCACTGTGTTCTTGGGGCCATAGAATCTATGATTGTAGGCCGATCACTCACACTTATTTTCCTTCCCATCGATGCCTCCTTGCATGTGGGTATTCAAAATCTTCACACTGCAATTTCCTTTCTTGGTATATGTTGTGCATAGCGATTACCTTTCTAGTATCAAGCAATTGTTTTCGATATTATATTTTAACCTTTTGTTGGGCCTTAGTTAGGCTGAATTCATATTCACTTCCAATGTCACTCTTCTTTTCAGGCAATAATCTATTTCACATAAAATAATTGAGTTCTTGTTTATTAATTTATATACCTTAACTAGTGTGCGCCCCTTAGCATCTAGTATTTTGGATATAGATATGGTTGTGAGGCATTCGAACCTATTTGTGTGAATCTCACCTCATCCTGTAGGTGTTTGTTTAAACCTTGTGTTTCTTTGAGCTTCATCTTGGCATTCAGTTTGAACTAATGGTTAATGGTAGTTGTCATTTATTTTTCTATGTCTTGCCTCTTAATATATGTCGTTGGATTCAAGCCTACAATCTATGTAGAAGTCGGCGACCATATCAATACTTAGCTGCATAAAAATAAGTCATGTTAGAAACTTGTAACTACTACCCCCAAGTTATCAATAGTTCATAGGAATTGATAGCTTTCAGTAGGCTTACCTTTGGTTTTGATTGTGAGGTTACTGTTTGTTGAACTGGAAAATGGCGTCCATATCATGTACGGTGTTTACATTATGTGTTTGATATTTGGAGTCTCCATACAATCGAAATAGATATATATGTGTATCTCTTCTTATTTAATTCAATGTAAATGTGTGAATACGTATATGCGTGTGTGTGTGTGTGTTTATTTATTCTTTTATAGGTTGAAAATCTACTTTTTGTTTTTAAAACAGAATTTTACTTTGATAATATGAAGGTATATATTTATATATATAGATATACAAACATATATATATATATATGTTGAAACATGTGTATATTATATATATACATTCTGTAAATGTGTTATGTAGGAATTTATACGCATGTATGTACATATATTAGAAGATCAATGAAGAACATTATTGTTTTGAATATTAGTTGATCATGTCAAATAAATAAATAAAACAAGGAAATTTTTGATATTAAAGGATTGGTGTATATGTATAAATGACAGATTAGTTTATAGGAATGAAAGATTATTATTTGGTAAGATGAGCAATTAGAAACATGAAATGGTTATTTTGTAACACCATTCTAGACTCTAGGTTTCTATTATTGTTTTGAATTGTCCATATTAAGAAAGTAAATGATTATTAATTTGGGAATGATTGTGGGATATTGTACAAATGCTTAAGTCATGTTGTGAGGTGAATATTGGAAGTCTTCCAGAGGCTTGGGAATCATGTTATTGGTTAAATGTTTATGTTGACCCTTGAACTTGGTTGATGTGATTCTTGTGATGTGTTGATATAGATTTTTTTCCATGCAGTCTTTATTTGTATTGCAGTGGTGTTTGAGAATGAGATAGTTCATTCCTTGCTCAGGTTCAGTACTTTTATGGTTTTTGTTTATGTGCAGGATGACTTACATTATTGGTTTTATTGGATCTCCTAGTTGTTGTAGGGGAAATCCTCTCAATGGGGGTCGGCGTACAAAGTGGCGACCGGGATAACCCATGTGAGAGTTTCTTAAACAAGTGCTAACCTAAATAATAAACTAGGGGGTTGGGTAGATTCTAACTAATCAAGATAATTGGATGCCTCACCCATGCCCGCAGTGCTCGTTTAGACTAAGGATGGGTTGAGAGGCCTGGTTGGCAAGATTAACCTCCTTGTCTTCATGAAAGGAAGTTGGTTCTGCATGTGTTACCCTATGGGGCCAGCCCCTAGTGTGAGGCAGCCAGGATAACCATAGATGGGGGTCGACACCTAGTGAGAGGCAGCCAGGATAACCCATGCTAGGACCATGCAATGACACTCTCCTCTACTGCAACCTAGAATTCCCTTGACTTGTATTTCCTTGATGTTTGTGTGCCTCTGAAAGCAATGTCCCTATTGTGTGTTGTTATAATATACTTGCATATTGGAGTCATGTTAACCCTGTGTCATTTTATTGTTTCCTTGTCTATTTTGTGGTGGTACCTTATCACTATCTCCTAGCATAGGGGGTGGACCTTAGGGTTCCACATGGTCGGGTGGAATGTGACTTATACTCCATTGGGTTTCCCTCATGTTGATTGTTTGTGTGGCGGAAACTCTTGATGATATGAACTCATGCACTTAGTTTAGTTCATGCATACTATCTTTCATGTACTAGTATTGTACTATAATTCAATTGTATCATGTATTATACTTTTGGTGTACTCTCTTCACATGTATACGAGGAGACAATGTTGTTCAATATGTAAAGATGTAATTAATTATTGAACTCTCTTATGCCATGGATAATGTAAATGATGTTATTGCATAGGTTAGTTGATTGAATTTCTATGAAATGTTGTTATATTGTTGATACGATATGGATAATTTATATTGGTTGATTTTTTAAATGTGATGTATGAAATGAAACTTATATTGTTAAATGGAATTTATTTAATGTGATGATTTACAATTATTGCTAGTTTAGTTAATGGTATTCTAGTAGTGTAGTCACAAACCTTAGAGGACTTAGATTAGAATTCTAGCTATTGATTCATTTGCAACCTTGTGTATATTACACTTTAAAAAAAAAAAAATTGTCCTGTATTTTAGGTGTTTTAGTGTGTTGTCGTCTATGGTTTCATGGCGGGGCATTACAATTTCAAATGTGCATTTTTTTATTCAATTAGAAAAGAAAAAATTTATTATCTAAATGTTAGTATTATAAGTTATTCTCATATAGGTAAAGCATAGTAAAATTAATGGGTAGAACAATGGGCATGTTACAGTTATTAAGCTAGAAATCCTCTCCTACCCTTCCCTAGTTTATCCCCCTTATGGCATGTTGACATTTCATGTGCCCCATAGATGACCCATCACTAATATCCGATCTGAGAGATCCTACATGGTCCATCTTGCATGAGTTTTCCTTGAGGGTTCCTAAAATTAGCTAAGTCCCAAAATTTTGGGTTTTCAAACTGTCTATTACCCACTTCCTTCATGCCTTCTCCATAGCTCCCTTCCTTCCCCTTTTTCTTCTAAGTATTTTTGGTTTCAGTCTTCGGCCTTACCCTTTACCCCTTACCGATCCCTCTCCTCTTCCATTTTTTTCTTTCTTCTATCGGTCTTCAGCCTTCGTCCTTTGCCCTTACCTCTCATCTCTTACCTTCTTTAGGTAAGAGGTAAGGCTTCCCTTCTTTAGGTAAGAGGTAAGGCTTCCCTTCAACCTCCAACCTTTGACAGTTCAAAATCCGACCTCTGAAGTCTTTCTTTCTGCCTTCTTCCTTCCTCCAGCCACCTTTTCCCCAAAGGTTTTCTCTAAATTTGACTAAGTGTTGAATGCTTTTGGCCTTCAGGGCTATAGTTTCCTCCTTACCTCTAATTTTTAGAGGTAACCATTCCCTCTTACCCTGATGTCTCCTTTCTTCTTTGTTATTCTTTGCTTCTATCTTCCTTTGAAGAATGTGGTAAGTCAACAACTTGATGCCTGATCTTCTATTGCTTGACACATGAAGTTCAACGAGGAGCATGCAGTAAGCGATACGTCCAACTCCCAACCTCTCACCGCCCGATCGTCAATGCCCGACAAAGGCACATTTTTGGGACTCAACACCATTTTTCTCATGCTTGTAGGGGCAACGCCTCGACCTTCCCACATTTTGGCATGTTTTTTCTAGGCAACGCCATTAATGCTCAATGACTCCCTAGCTACCAAATCCAATTTTTAGGGATTTAAGGATGAACTTAATGCATTCTTTTGACTTCTCCAAGTGGATTTGTGGCACCATGCTCATTCATTGTTGCTACCTTACTCTTTCTGACCATTCCATACCCAAATCATGAATTTAGTGGAGGATTTTGGATGGACTTTTTGGAAAATCATTAGGAAAGGGTGATGGCATGCAAGCTTTGTCTTCTCCAAGATCTTCTTGGCATGATTTTCACAATAGGTATGGCAACCATGCTTGTTTTGAGTAGATATTTTCTTGATCATATCTCTTTGACTGTTAACCCTAGTTGGGTTATGGTTTGAGTTGTATTCATCTGAGTTATGCTTAATCTATAAAATCAACACTTATATAATTTTGAAGGGTTCTTCCTATAGCTTCTCTAGGGTTTTTCTATTGCAAACATTGCATTCTTTACATTCTTCCATTGTAAAGGTTGCTTATAAACTTTTATGTTAATAAAATTCAACTATTATCACTATTATCCCTTGCATATTTGAGTAAAATCCATTTACCTTCATGTTTGAGTATGTGTTTTAGTTGTTCCATTGATGGATTATGTCATTTTGAAGTAGGCAGAAACAAATTTCTATCTTGGTGTATCACCTCTATTTCCATTTTATGTTATCTTTCTATATGTTTTCCTTGTGAGCTATTAGAGTAAAGTCGTGATAGGTTTTTCATGTGTTGGGTTAGACCAACACATTTGCACTTAGTTTAGAAGAGGAATCTGACCTTCTCTGGAGATTCAACCTCATTTGTGCAAGGTCCCACACCTTGAGGTTGTTTCCACTATGTCATTAGAACACTGAACTTTTGTTCAATAGGGTGTAGTTTTATGTGACAACATGGCCTTAATAAGAAAATACATGAATTTAGATCATCGAGCTTACAAGAATTAAACCACAAAAATTAAGTTCAATGTTTTGATCCATCTTTCTTAAATAAATTCTAAAATCTTCTCTTTTATATGATATGTGTAGAGGATCAACATATAGAAATTGGAGTAGAGGTGGAGCTTCATTTAGTTACTAGAGTAGAGGATCTCAATGCACACATAGTTGATGTTAGGGAGGAGACCCAAGCACAAAAAATTGGTGTTAGAGAGTAGGCCCATACACACTTTGATGTTGGACAAGGGTCAAGATAAATTCCTTCTACAAATATTCATACTATGAATCTAATTAAAGAGGTAAAAAGAAAAAATTCTTGCTAAAATATAGATCATTTACTTGAAATGGATATGAGCAACTGAAATTTTATGTTGAACAACCTAGTCAAACTACTAAGAGGTCATTGAATAAAACTACAAATGAAATACTTGAGGCTTATTTCAAAAATCATGATACATTTGGCCAAGCCCAACTATTATCAAATTTACTTCTCCATGATGAGCTAAAAGAGTCATTATAGTTGTTAGGTGTAGATATCACAAAAAAAGAGAGGAAAAGATGCCTAGAAAAAGATATTATCAAAAATGTTAAAAAAGGTTTGGGTTCCATTGGGAAAAAATCTTGATCAACGAATAAGAGAATTTCAAGAAGAGTGATGTTGGCATCTATTGTAAGTCCAAAATTACCAAGAAAGCATCAAATATCTTCCCTTTAAACTGAAATCGGCTTAAGTAGAAAGACACTAACAATATATGTGAAAAGGAGAAAGTTTTTGGATGATACTACTGCAGAAGGCTATTGGGTAATGATGTGTAGGGATGGACTCATTCTAACAAGATTGAAGATGTTGTTAGGAATTTAATCTCAAGTTTTCAGCATGATTATACTCATCCTTCATCAAATAAAATAGATGTTCTCAAACACAGGATCATGCCAACTAATTATGAATTGCATACAAAATATTTGCTAGACATAACACAACATGAGACATGTATGTGATGTTTTTGATGCAAATACTCTTATAAATATTGGGAAAACATGTTTGAAATATTAAGGCCACATTATGTGAAGACAAACAAGTTTTATGGAATTTTTTGTTTTCGTTATCATATTGAACTTGATCTTTACTATCAAGTGTTTTGAAAGATCAATGAAGAAAGTGATGGTTCTCAAAATGCACCTCCTAAATGAGTAAGTCAATTAATAGAATCCATCTTATGTAATAAATTTGATGATGTAGATGGTCCAATGAAATGCATAAAAGAAATTTGTGAAACATGTGGAAATTTGGCTAAAATTACTTTGAGAAATAAAGATACTAACATGATGAAGATGGTAAATTGTAATAGTTACAAGTACATAAAGTTTGAAACAAAATTTGGGAAGGAATCCATAAGGTCAGATTATGTAGAAGAGGAAGTACCTATTGGAACATTTATGGAAAACTTTCCTAAATTGATACAACTATACATACATCATACATTTTTGTTGAGTGGCAAGCAAAACAATTTCAATAAGAGATACTTTCCCACTTGGAATAGTTTTATCAGTAGTCATCTTTGCAAAAAATTAACCCATCAAAAGGAGATTCAAACACAATATTACTATTCAAAGAAAATCACTATTATGGTGCATGTGTATTATCGACATGCACAATTGGATTTGGATGGTGTTAACATTACATATGATGAACGATTCCTTAAGAAAGAATATCACTTTTATAGTAGTGAGGATAAAGAGTGTGACACACAATCTGTAGAATTTTTTTTTAAGAAGATTTTTGAAGGTTTTGTTGGAAATATGTGCCTCAAACTATACAAGCTGAAACCTCCATTAGAGTCAAGTCGGTGTGACATTCTATTTGTCTGGCCGACTAGCAGGTTTGTTTTATTCATTTTTGAACTGGTCATTGTGACCTTGCCATTGTCTTTCTGAGAGGTTGCACTGTGGAGTCTATCGTTGTAGCATGATGTATTCATTATGACATCAGAGCGATCGGGAGACCTCTGGCCGACAGGCCATTCAATCATGCATCGGTGAGACTCTTGGCGACTGTGATCCTCAGTGAAGCTTATGGTTCTCGCTAAGATGTCTCAACAAAGTGTTAATGTCTTGCCGACAGCGGTTACTTTGAGGTCCTCAGGGTAACTCATTATGGCTCGGTGAGAAGTCACCGCGAAATTAAATGTTATGTCGATTGTGTTTCATCAGAGAGACTTGGCCGAAGGAAGTGTCTTCGGTAAGATGTCCTACCGAAGTGGATATGTCTTAGCGACTAAGACTTAAGTTAGAATCTTCGGTGTAACTTAATGAACTCGGGGAAACGTCTCGGCGATAAGCTCTTGTCTTGCCGACTAGTCTTTGGGGCTCGTTATGATTTAATCTCATCGGTATAATGTCACACCGAAAGCTGTGTTTGGGCGACAAATGAAGCTCTTGGGATAATTCATAGAGATCGGTAAGTTCTCTCAGTGAAGGGCAATGTCTTGGTGATGGGTAAACACTTTGAGGTAACATATGGAGATCGGTATGAACTCTTGGCGATAGGAGTGAGTCTTGCCGACTTTGGTGTAACTTTAGTGTTTCACTATGACCTTCTAGTGAAAGCGATAAGTCAGGGCAACTACGTGTTGACTCGGTGTATCTCTTGGAGCTCGATGTAACATCTTGGCGACTACAAAGATTTTTTGGCGACATTGATATGAAGTATAGGTGGCATCGGCGAGACACTGTTAGTGTCTCACCAAGATGCCAGTGCATTACGAATTATGTTGAATGGTTGACCATCCTATGTGGAGTCTCGTGGACAAATAGAAGGATCCGAAGGGGAACAGTTGGAAGACAGTCAGTTGCGACAGTTCTATAAGGAAGTTCTATAGTCAGGAAACACCATGGATATAGTTGGAAGTTGCAAACGCTTGGGGGTTGGATAGTAGTTCGATCAATAGTGAAGTGTGAAGAATTCAAACTGTATCAGAAAAGGATTTAAAATTTGTAAAGGCTATAACTTGGATGTTTTCTATTCGAAGAAGGTTCATGATGAATGATGTTGTATAATGACACCAGAAAGATAAGTTTGGAATTGTATGTAATTATTGATTACTGTAATACAAAGTGATTTCTCTTAGTGTGGTGGGTTTTTCTCCTGTAAGGGTTTTCCCACGTATATTTGGTGTTCATGTGTGTTTGTTTAATACTTTGTTTCTGTAATCTATTTCATAGTGCATCTTAACTTGACTTTAATTGAAAATTTAAAAGTACTTCTGCATTCTTTCCTGAGGTATTAACGTTAGGAGAACTGTTTTCTGCATCTAGTTTTCCTTACAAGTGGTATTAGAGCCTGGCCAGTTGTGTTATCCTTGGGGGTACATTGGGTTTTTTGTGTCAATATTGTTCAGTGGGAGTTTTGTAGAGATTGTTATTTCTATTTACAGATTAAGATGTCTAGTTCATCTGGGAAGATTGAAATAGAGAAATTCAATGGTAGTAACTTTGAATTGTGGAAACTCAAGATGGAGGATCTCTTAGTAGATCGAGACCTTTGGCTTGCTGTGTCTGGAACTAAACCTACAGGCATGAAGCAAGAAGAATGGGACCTTGCAGATAGGAAAGAAGGGGCTGATAAGGCTCTGTTTGGCAGACTCAATTCTTCTCAATGTGCATGAAGAGAAGACTGCTTCTCTCTTGTGGAAGAGACTGGCGTCTATTTATCAGGGGAAATCCTTGGTGAATAAGTTGTTCCTGAGAAAGAAGCTATACTCTTTGAGAATGCAGGAAGGAGGGTCTATAGCTGATCATTTGAATGCATTTAACATGTTGCTCGCACAATTAACATCTGTTGGTGTAAAGATTGAAAAAGAGGATCGCTGTATACTTCTATTATGTTCTTTGCCAGACTCATGGGATCATCTGGTGATGGCTATTGGGAGTACAACATCCAGTTTCAAGATGGAAGATGTTGTTGGTTCTTTGCTATCAGAAAGAGATGAGAAGAAAATCTTCTGAGATGGCGAAGGAGGCTCTTGCTGTATGAGGAAGGTCAAAGGAGAAAGGCAAGAAGAAGGACAAGAAGGACAAGAAGTCCAAATCAAAATCAGAAGGGAGATCAAAATCTCTAGTCAAGAAGTCCAAGGTGAAGTGCTGGAACTGTGGGCAACCTGGTCATGTCCAAAAGGATTGTAAAGAGGAGAAAAAGAAGAAGAAGGGCTCTTCTGATAATGGTTCTTCTCATAGTGATGGTGACGCCTTCATTGCAGCCTTGGCTACACAGGCATCAAATGATGTCCGACTGATTGATTATGGAGCATCATTCCACATGAAATCTCACAGAGAATGGTTCACAAAGTATGAAGAATACGATGGTGGAAAGGTGTACTTGGCGAGTGATTCAACCTTGGAAATTGTTGGCCATGGAAGAGTCAGAATCCAATTCCCTGATGGAAAAATAAAAGGGATCAATAATGTTATGCACATACCAGGTCTGGCTCAAAATCTGTTGTCTGTAAGTATGCTAAATGATATCGGAGTACAAGTCTTGTTCTCGGGAAGTGGCTGCAAGATGACTAGAGGTTCAATGGTGCTGGCTAGAGGTGCTCGAATTGGTACCCTGTACAAGTTGGATGCACAAGCCGTTCAATGTAACAGTGTCACTTCGAAGTCACTGAAAGCTGCTCATGGAGGTAAAGAGGGAAATATCCCTAATTATCTAAACTCTATGAAAGTAAAACTTCCTGCAGAGAAGACTATGCTTTGGCATCATAGGTTAGGCCACATAGGAGAAAAAGGTTTAAAAACCTTGAAGAACAAAAATCTTGTTGAGGGGCTTGAAGATTGTAATTTTGAATTTGAATTTGTGAACACTGTATATATGGAAAGCAGCACCGTGTTTCATTTTATGACAGTCCTCATAAATCTTCTAGTTTGTTAGATTATATCCATTCAGATGTGTTTGGTCCAGTGAATGTCCCTTCATTGTCTAAATCAAGATACTATGTGTCGTTCATTGATGATTATTCAAGGAGAGCATTTGTTTATTTTTTAAAAGGTAAATCAGAAGTGTTCAGTCGATTTAAGGAGTTTAAAAATCTTGTTGAAAATCAGACTGGTAGAAAAATAAAATGCTTAAGGACTGATAATGGCAGTGAATTATGTTCTGATGAATTTGAAAGATACTGTAAAGACCATGGAATCAAAAGACACAAGACTACACCTTATACTCCACAGCAAAACGGAGTTGCAAAAAGGTTCAATAGGACAATGATGGAGAGAGCACGAAGTATGCTTAGTAGTGCTGGTTTGGAGGAGAAGTTCTGGGCTAAAGCTACTGCTACTGCATGTTACTTAGTTAATCGATCTCCAAACTCTGCTCTTGTTGATAAGACACCTATGGAAGCATGGTCTGGTAAGAAGCCCTCTCTTAGACATATTAGATTCTTTGGTTGTGAAGCATATGCTTATGTGCCTGATGTAAAAAGATTTAAGCTAGAGAACAAGGCTGTCAAATGTATTTTCATTGGCTATAGTGCTAACATTAAAGGATACAAGCTTTGGAATCCTGTTACAGAGAAGGTTGTATACAGCAAGAGTGTAATCTTTCGAGAGCTGAAACCTTCCACCTTGGATCTGCAGTCAGAGACAAAGTCTGAAAATAGTAAGGATGTAGCATCAATTCCTCCTACACCAAAGAAAGATGAATTGAAAATTCAAAACGTACCTGAAACTGAGGAGAGCTCAAGCAGTTTTGAAAGTTCTGAAGAAGAAGAATCTCAGCCTCAGCTAGTGAGGAGGTCAACCTGAGAAAGGAAACAACTAGATAGGTATGGGTTCTCATTAATTGATTCTACTTGTTCCTATGCTTTGATTTCTAGTACTGATGAGCCTAGGACTGTGAAAGAGGCATTTAAAATGTCTAATTCAAACTCTTGGTTAGAAGCCATGGAAGAAGAGATGGCGTCATTGGATAAAAATGAAACTTGGAGTTTGGTGCCCTTGCCTAAAGGTAGAAAACCTGTGGGCTGCAAATGGGTATTTAAGAAAAAGATTGGTTTGGATGGCAGTGTAGAAAAATACAAGGCAAGACTGGTTGCAAAGGGTTATTCCCAGGTAGAGGGAATTGATTATGGGGAAAAATTTTCTCCTGTAGCAAAGTTGACGTCCATTAGATTTCTATTGTCACTTGCAGTAGCATATGACTTAGAGGTTGAACAGATGGATGTGAAGACAACATTTCTTCATGGTGATCTTGAAGAAGAAATCTATATGTCCCAGCCTGAGCACTTTTTTGAGAAAGGTAAAGAAAAACTGGTATGCAAATTAAAGAAATCTCTCTATGGGTTAAAGCAATCACCTAGAATGTGGTACCATAAATTTGATACATTTGTATTATCTTTGGGATTTGTGAGATCAAAATCTGATCATTGTGTATATTATAAAGCTGAGAGTGATCAAGTGCTTGTTATTGCTCTTTATGTTGACGATATGTTGTTCATAGGAAATAGCAAGCTAATGATTTATGATCTTAAGTCTCAGTTGTCTGCTAAATTCGAAATGAAGGATCTTGGTGCAACAAGGTATATTCTGGGGATGGAGATAACCAGGGACAGGAAGAATAGAAAGCTTTGGCTCAGTCAGAGTAAGTATATAAGGACTGTTCTTAAGATATTTTGTATGAATGATTGCAAGCAGTTAGTTGTTCCAATCATGCAAGGAATGAAGCTATCTATTGAGGACTGTCCAAAATATCCTACTAAGATGGAGGACATGACCAGTGTTCCCTATGCTATTGTTGTAGGCAGTCTCATGTATGCAATGGTCTGTACAAGACCAGACATTGCCCAAACAGTGGGAGTGCTTAGTCAATTTATGGCTAATCCAGGAAGAATACATTGGGATGCTGTGAAGAGAGTGTTTAGGTATTTGAAGGGAACTTCAGATTTTGCATTGTGTTACCATGGTAATTTGGTTGAATCACAGAGAACTCTCAGCATTCAGGGATATGTATATTTTGATTGGGTAGGGGACATTGACAGTAGAAGGTCCACCAGTGGATATGTTTTCATGTTGAATGGTGGTGCAGTGAGTTGGATGAGCAAGCGGCAGGCTGTGGTTGCTTTGTCCACTACAGAGGCTGAATACATGGCAGTTACTCATGCTTGTAAAGAAGTTGTATGGTTGAAATGTTTGTGTTCTAACATTGGTTTTGATGCAAGGGAAATAACAATCTTATGTGACAATCAGAGTGCTATTTGTCTGGCAAAGAATCCAACTTTCCATGCCAGGATGAAACATATTCATGTACAGTACCACTTTGTACGAGATATGGTTGAGGATGGAAAGATCAGTTTGGAAAAATTTGATACTCTGGAGAATGTTGCAGATGCATTGACGAAGCCAGTGAGCACAGACAAGCTCAGGTGGTGTGCTAGTTCAATGGGCCTTAGTGCCCATGATTTTCAGTAAGTTATGATGTGCTCTGGAGGTGTATGTATGATCTTTGTCAAGTGGGAGATTGTTGGAAATATGTGCCTCAAACTATACAGGTTGAAACCTCCATTAGAGTCAAGTCGGTGTGACATTCTATTTGTCTGGCCGACTAGCAGGTTTGTTTTATTCATTTCTGAACTGGTCATTGTGACCTTGTCATTGTCTTTCCAAAAGGTTGCACTGTGGAGTCTATCGTTGTAGCGTGATGTATTTGTTATGACATCAGAGCGATCGGGAGACCTCTAGCCGACAGGTCATTCAATTGTGCATTGGTGAGACTCTTGGCGACTGTGATCCTCGGTGAAGCTTAAGGTTCTCGCTAAGATGTCTCAGTGAAGTGTTAATGTCTTGCCGACAGCAGTTACTTTGAGGTCCTCGGGGTAACTCATTATGGCTCGGTGAGAAGTCACCGCGAAATCAAATGTTATGCCGACTGTGTTTCATCGGAGAGACTTGGTCGAAGGAAGTGTCTTCGGTAAGATGTCCTACCGAAGTGGATATGTCTTAGCGACTAAGACTTAAGTTAGAATCTTCAGTGTAACTTAATGAACTCAGGGAAACGTCTTGGCGATAAGCTCTTGTCTTGCCGACTAGTCTTCGGAGCTCGTTATGACTTAATCTCATCGGTATAATGTCACACCGAAAGCTATGTGTTTGGGCGACAGATGGAGCTCTTGGGATAAGTCATAGAGATCGGTAAGTTCTCTCAGCGAAGGGAAATGTCTCTGCGACAGGTAAACACTTCGAGGTAACATATGGAGATCGGTATGAACTCTTGGCGATAGGAGTGAGTCTTGCCGACTTCTACTTGGTGCTCGGTAGGCTTGGGGACTTTGGTGTAACTTTAGTGTTTCACTATAACCTTCTGGTGAAAGCGATAAGTCAAGGCGACTACGTGTTGACTCGATGTATCTCTTGGAGCTTGATGTAACATCTTGGCGACTACAGAGGTTTTTTGGCAACATCGATATGAAGTATAGGTGGCATCGGCAAGACACTGTTAGTGTCTCACCGAGATGCCAATGCATTACGAATTCTATTGAATGGTTGACCATCCTATGTGGAGTCTCGTGGAAAAATAGAAGGAGCCAAAGGGGAACAGTTGGAAGACAGTCAGTTGCGACGGTTCTGTAAGGAAGTTCTACAGTCAGGAAACACCATGGATATAGTTGGAAGTTGTAGACGCTTGGGGGTTGGATAGTAGTTCGATCAACAGTGAAGTGTGAAGAATTCAAACTGTATCAGAAAAGGATTTAAAATTTGTAAAGGCTATAACTTGGATGTTTTCTGTTCGAAGAAGGTTCATGATGAATGTTGTTGTATAATGACACCAGAAAGATAAGTCTGGAATTGTATGTAATTATTGATTAGTGTAATACAAAGTGATTTCTCTTGGTGTGGTGGGTTTTTCTCCCGTAAGGGTTTTCCCACGTATATTTGGTGTTCATGTGTGTTTGTCTAATACTCTGTTTATGTAATCTGTTTCATAGTGCATCTTAACTTGACTGTAATTGAAAATTTAAAAGTACTTCTGCATTCTTTCCTGAGGTATTGACATTAGGAGAATTATTTTCCGCATCTAGTTTTCCTTACAGGTTTTGCAAGAAGAGGTGTAATTGAAAATAATTTTGTATGGTCTAATGGGTGTCTATCACAATTCAAATCATCAAGGCCATTTTATGCACTATGTAGATATCATCAACATGACAATATACCACATGTTTGGAGCTTCTTTGAGAGTGGGCATGAAAAGGGTAAACATGATGGGACAAGAGCTTGCATTAAATGTGCTCTAAGAAAACATCAAATGAATTATGAGGGAGATTGTATAAATGATGTACATGATGTTGTCAAGAATGGTGCAAGAAAAAAATTGCATGTGAGGTCGACACATATTCAAGGAGGAACCCATGTCCAAATAGAGTGTTTTGGGAGATATTAGGTATGTAATTTATTGTTTGAAAAAAGTTTTACATGTTTATAAAATGTTAATTTTAAACTATATTTATATAATTTGTAGGTGTGGATAGTGTTGTGCCTTGCACTCACGCCCCACTTTTGTCTCTAGAAAAATGGGGACCCCCTTTTTGTTTTGTGATTTTTTCTCTTTCCCTTTTTTCTTTCTCCTTATTATTTTATGTTTTTCTTCTCTTCTCCTTTATTTCTTTCCCTTCCTCTCCTCTCTTTCTTTTTCCCCTTGAGTGTTTTTTTGCTCGTTACGGTTTCAGGATACTCAATGTGGGTATGACATCTTTTTCGAGCTTGACCTCCGACTCTTGCTTGCTGTCATTATTTTGTTTTCGCCCCTTTGAGTTTTTTAGTTTTAGGTTACCCGTTTATCATATCCTCGATCCCAAAGGACCAATGGTGGTGATGTCTTGTCACCTTGGTTTTCATGTTTAAGAAAGCATTAATTTGACTATAGAACATTAATGAAGGTTTAATGGTAGTTGTCGAATAGGTTTTAGAGGTGGATTATAGGGTTATTTTTAATCACTTGTAAATTTAGTGAATTAAATAGCGCTCTGCAACTTTTTAACAAGCCCTCGTAATCTTCATGTTCTCCTTTTTTAACCTCAATTCTTGAGTGTGTTCACTAGTTCGTCACCCCAGTGCACCTTCCCCTGTGCCATGTGTTTGTGTTTTTCCTACCTTCACCCTTGTTGCCACATGGATTTCAAGGTAATTCATGAATTTGAAACCCTCATTTCAATTCATGCTTTATTCTTGGATGTCTATGTATATGCTTGTCATGTTTCATGGTTTGATTTGGTGTTGTTGTGTTGTGTTTTTCTCCGTTGTTCATTTTTGTTTGTTTGCTTTCAGTTTGGTTTTGTTTTCTTGTCATTTTCTTTGTCTTCTTTTGTGTTTTTTTCTTTTGTCTTGTCGAATTGAATTTTTCCCTTGTGCTTCAATCGAAGATGTTTGTGAAATCATCGTATCAGGCATCAAGCATTACTCTTTCCTTGCTTTTGGGGTTTGTCCTTTCCTAACCAACATCCATACCTTAGAATTTTTATGAATTTAAGCCTTTCAGATATCGGGTTTCAGGTGTGATGAGTATCTCTTATTAAGTAATATGAAATAACTTAAGTATCATACCTAAACCTTGAATTTTGATCCTTAAAGTCGTAGCAAAACTCTAGTTCTCAAGTTTCAGATTTTGGCTTTCAAGAATATTCCTTACCTTGGGTTTTCTTACAGAATAAGAGTTAGGTCTCAACCCTAAACATCAATGTCTGATGGCTTAAAGAAGAAGTCTCAAATGAAGAAATGACCAAGTGTATCAAACATCAAACTTAAGAGGTTTCATCTAAGTTATGTTCGTAGTTCAAGATAAAACCTAAGAATTATGTATGATTCCCAATTCCTAAGTGAAAAAGCATTAAAGTGGGAAAATATGAGTTTTGGGTATCGGATATCGGGATGTTACCCTACCAAGTGTTAAATGATAACTGAAATGTTAAGTGATATCCCCAATACTTGATATCCATTGAATATTGTTAAAAATTGTTGGATGTCATTGATTGGGTATGTCCCTTAATGCTCAATGTTATTATCAACAAGAGGCAAATGATAGGCCAAAACTTTGACTCCCAAAAAATAATACTTTTTTCTAAAGACAATTGTCTGGTTTGGTCACTAGAAGTTTCTTTTAATGATTATGCTTAAGGATTGACAAGAATCAAGCTATACTCCTAACCCTCAACATCTAAAAAAATAGATACTTATCGAAGTTTGTTAAATATTACCAGATGTCATTGATCAAGTATATCCTTTAAATGATTAAAATCCTTAGATACAAGAGGTAAGTTGCACGCTCGACCCTCGACACCCAAAATACCACATAAATAAACATTGAAACATTGAAACAGTGTTCAAACTTCTTTTATTTAGATTTCCTAGTTCTTTGGTGTGGACACGGAAAAAGTAACCCTTCTACTTTTTCTTGTTTTGTCCCTCCTTGTGCTTATTTGGCTTTATTTTTCCTTGATTTAATGTTGTAATGTGACCCACACATTCACATTAGGTCTTAAATCTTTATGAATCATTAAGACTTTATGATGTCTTGTAAAGGTGTTGGAAGTGTTGTAACACATTGTCGCACTTTTCTAGACTCTTCTTATTATAATTCACTTACATACCCTCTTTTTATCACTTACCAAGTCTTATTTTAAAGTGTTGTAAAGTCTTGTAATAAACTTTCATTCTTTTCTAGACTTGTCATCAATAAATACACCTTTCTTATGTTTTATTGGCCCCTTTGTGGACTTACGGGCCTTAATTAAGTGTATTCTTAAATATAAACCCGACAAACATCATTTAAGACAACTTAATTTTTGACACCCATTCACATGCCTTGAGTGGGATCCATTCGCCATTAGGGGTGAATGAGTCCCTCTTGGCACAAAAATCAAAATAAATTCAAATTATTGGCAGGTTTTTATTTCTTAAGACCTAAGGTCGGCCTGTGATGTTGTATTTTCAAGAAATTAGGGCATAATTGTGTATAAATATGACTTTATATTCATTTTAAGATCCCATTCACTCATTCATGCATAACATTCAAGCATTCTAGCATTCTTCATCAAATTCAATCAAGCATTCAAATCTTGGAACAGCATATCTTCAGACTTCAACATCAAGGGTTTGGTGATTTTATGACATTGCATTTTATTTATTCATCATTCTCTCTTTATTTGTTTGACTACCAAACCGGGGTTTAACTAAGGCAAACCCCTATACTCTAACCCTTAACACTTTTTCCCTATTTGCATGTGTGTTTTGTAGGTCTTGTATGCAGATTTATCAAAGAGATAGGTCTTAAAAGTGTCATCAAATTGTCAAAGATCATTCAAAGTCAACATAACCCTATTTGAAGCTTGGAGAACACTTTCCTGTTAGATTTTCTAGATTTAGATCTGGTAACTTGTCAGGAAGAAAAGTACAGATCATGACCCATAGAGTTGACCCTTGACTTTTTAGAAATTTGCAGGTGGACTAATTCACCATTTGTGGTGAATGAGTCCCACTTCCAAGTTGGAAAAAGTGTTTTTTGAAGTTTTATGTTCTCGGCATCCCAAAACCTGTTCCGACAGTTTTCACCATAAACAAGACTAATTCACCATCTATGGCAAATGAGTCCCAGTGGGCTTCAACATTGATCTTTGCAGCATTCCAAAACCTCTCAACATCAGCTTTCAGTCTCTAGGTGCACCTCATTCAGTTTCATTAAGTTCTATTTTTGTTTGTTTATGCTTTTTTTTGCATATCATAGTGTGTTTTCAAACAACTTGCATTTCTTAGGTATTGCATTAATAATCACCATTATTTTTTAGTTTATTGAATTTAGACATTGCATCTAGGCATATTCCATCCATCCTTGCTTTAATTTTGAGTGTTTACATTGTATTTTGGCCCATCTTTCTCCTTTTAGGTGAAAAACCCTAGAACTGCAAGAAAGCCATTGGAAGCCAAAATCTATGTTTACATTTGGTAAGCGATAGGACTTATTCCATAGGCCCAATTCTCATTATATCAAGTTTTGCATAAATATGATCTGAACCAAAGGAAATAAGGTGTCCATCTTTTAGAAGATGGAACTTAGGAACCTATTTTGCACTTTAGTTCATTAGGAAACCAAGATCCCTCAACCAAGTGACTCAATTGAGGGAAAAGGACTAGGGGTTTCCTTGTGTGATTAAACAGGGGTTCATCATTAAATGAAGCTTCAAAGGAGAAATGAAAAATCTATGCACAAAACCCTAGAAACTTAAAAGTATTGAATCAAATTGACAAACAACATGAAATAGAAAAGTACATGGAAGAATGGAGAGGTCAAACAAGATCTAAAAACCCTAAAAATTGTTGTTTTGATGTGCATTGGACTGATACACCAATCTGGGCAATTTAGTCCTGCTACAGGAATTTGGACAGAATCTAGAATCTTCTAGTGACTATTCAGGATCTACAGAAAACTGATAAAAGGGGTATACTGGGACTCATATGCCCAAAGGGGTGATTTAGTCCCAGTATTAGGCTTTGACTGATATTTCTATAGCCTCTAGAGATCTTCTTTAGCTTTTGTCTTGTCTGATCTTCAAGTCTGAAAGTTTGAATTTTAGCCTGTAGGTGAGTTTTCGTGAAGATGACAACTTCTTGACAACTTTTTCAACTTTGTCTTCAAAGGATCTTCAAGCTCCAATTCACCTAGATCTGCAATCACACATCAATAGGGAAAAATGTTGTGTTAGGGAATAGGGGTTTGCCTTGGTCAAACCCTGTTTTGGTAATTAAACCTTGAAATGAAATAGAAAAGCATGAAGGAATGATGAATGAACAAATGAAATGTTGCAACTCACCAAACCCTTGAAATGAAGGCCACAAACTTGTGTGAAATGGCTAGCATGAATGTGGATCTTGACTCTTAATTGAATGCTTGAAACTTTGTCTTGAATACTTGCTTGAATCATGAAACCTACATCACAAATGTTAGCTCACAAACACACATGATGCATGGAGACTTTGACATGATGCTTGAATCTTGAATATAGCTCCAAATTCTTGATGATTTTCTCTTGAATGCTCTTGTAAACTCTTGAATTTTCATTAGGAATGTTTGGATAGAATTGCTTAAATGACTTGAGAACTTGCTAGATTGTTAGGATAAATTATGTGAAATAACCTTGTATTTATACTTGTTTAGGCCTAGTTTCCCAAAATTACAACACTACAAGCCAACATTAGATATAGGATAGTAAAATCCTGCCAAGAATTTGATTTAAAATAGGTCCAAGTTAAAGTGGGACTCATATGCCAAGTTGGGCATATGAGTCCTGATGGCTTAAAACTGGAACACAAACTCCAAGAAGTGTCTTGTTCTTGTTCAATGTAATGTTTAAAATCAGGTCCCAAGACCTAGGTGGGACCCATACACCCAAGGTGGCATATGAGTCCCAAATCCCTAGATCTAGAACACATAACCTTAAACATAAAATTATGATTTTTCATTTGTTAAGTGTCAGGATTATCCTCATAAAAATGCATTTAATTAGGCTTGTGGATGCAAAATAGGACCAATTAAGGCATAAATAAACTTAATTTTAACAAGGAGGGACCGAACAAGTGTGAAAATGTAAAGGGATACATTTTTATACACTACATTTAGCCCCCACTTTCGTGAGAGGATGATCTTGCATCAAACTCACACTAAAGTAGACAGATACGCATCAAGAGGGGTTCAAGTGTATTGATGCTAGTTAGATAAGACAACAACAATCAAGAGGGATGATCAAGACCCTAGGATCAAGATCCTAAGGTAAACCAAAATAAGCACAAAAAACACATGTGAATGGTGTATGAAGCAACAAGGTACAAGCATACACTATCAAAGACATAAAAAAGCAAGAAAAGGAAAAAGAAAAGGGTGGATCAAGCCTCAACAGTCTATCCAACATGATATGTACCAGGTCTAATATGTTTTTTCTAAAAAAATGTTTACAAGTGGAACATGATGTCCACTATGCAAAAAAAATGCTCACTCACACGAGCTAGTGGAATCCAGTATCCACTAGGTGAGCCCCCAATGAGACACATATGCACACGGCCGGTATGCGCCCACACAAACAAGCAAGTGGCTATGATAAATTCATGCCTATGGTTGGATCCCATATGTACTAACCATACCAAAGCTATACCTCTTGATAACTTTGATAAGGCGTCACAAAATGAAACTTCGAGCTTATGAACAACATGTAAGTAAATATTTTTTCAAAGGGACTTTGCTTAGTTCATGTAAGGTCTCTTCTTAGGGAACATCGTGCCTAATGTCTCCAAGAGAGGAAAATTCAAAGAAATATCACACTCTCAGAGGAAATCAAACCCAATGACACCACTAAGAAAATGATGCATCACAAGAATAAATAAAATTGTGCAATGAAACATGAGTGTCAATGTAATGCCCCCACTTTAAATTGATTGCTAACACCATTGTTGTGAGTAATCTGCTTTAAAGTAGCCAATTAAGACAACATGAGAACTTATTTAGAAATCCCTATTCCAAGTCATATTTTCTTGAATTAAACTACATCATGCACAAAGGGTTGCCCCCAAAATGTAATGTTAAACATAGAAATAAAATTACATCACATCTGATCCAACTTAAGGCACATCGTCTACATCCCAAGCTTGCTCTTATATATACATGGAATGTGGTCAACTAGACAAAAGAGACAACAACAAGTGCCATATGAGGACCATGCTACCTAACCCCTTGCCCCCACTTAGTGCAAGACAAGGATGAGTCAAGATGATTGATGAAAAATATGGAAATCAATGTCAATTAGGGGATCTAGGTGCTACAACACAAGGAAGAGCACCACAATCCTTAAGATGTTTAATTTTATTACCCAAAGCCTTACATTCATTATTAGAATGACCATGAACTCTATGGTATGCACAAAATGAATTCTTGTTGTACCATTTCTTTTGTGTTTTTGGAGGGAGAGATATCAAGTGATCTTGGAGGAGTCTCGACAAGATACTCTCTTGATCAATAGTAGGAGATAATTCTTTCTTAGGAAAATTTTTCATACACACACTAGATGATAAGGCCTTAGATGAATATGGAGATAGAGGTGGTAAACCTAGATCTTTCTTGAAAAGGTATGGTATAGACTTCACTTTTTCTCTATCGTTTTGCTTCATGTTTTCATTGTATCCATACTTAGAAATGGATTTGTATCCAATACCACAACATTCTTCCAAAGGGGTTTTATGCTTTGGAGAATGATTAACTTCTTCACAAGAACACAAATCCTTTTTAGGTTTCTTAAATTTATGGATCTTCCTCTCATGAGGGATGGGGTTTGGAGGGTCCCAATCACTAGCATGGGGTGATGGTGTTTATATAGAACCAAGTTGAGCCCATGAAAGACAAGGTTGTTTAGGTGTAGATTGTGAGATTTTGTACTCTCCCATAAAGGAGGGCGTAAAATCTAATGAACTACAATTGTCACTAAAGCATATGTTTGAAAATGAATCACTTGTATATGACTCTTTGGATTTTGAGGGTGAGATTTTGGATTCTTCGTTGAAACAAGGCATAAAATCTAACAACCCCCAAACATCACTAAAGAGTTTTGTTGTAGGTGGAAGACAATTAGGATTAACAACTTTTCTAGGTTCTACTTTTGAGATTGGAGGGGAAGTATTAGGGGAGTTGGAAGTGTTATGATCATGTTTAACTTGTGATTTATAACTTTGTTCATCTGCTTCAACCATGTATATCTTGTTGTTGTATTCAAATTTTATCGCACGGTGAAGAGTAGATGGGACTCCTTTCATAGCATGAATCCATGGTCTTCCTAGGAGAAGGTTGCATGAAAGAGGTCTTGGCATGATATCAATATGGATAGGGGTAGGAAAAACTATAGGTCCGACCTCAATAGGCAATGTGATAATTCCTAATGGTTGCCTATTAATATTTTCAAAGCCACAAATATTAACATCATTGAGTTAAATAAGCTTCTTGTCCACATCAATTTTATCTAGGAGATCAATGCTACAAACATTAAGACTTGTAACTTCGTTATCTATAGGGGTATGTCTAACTACAATTTAATTAATAATCACCTTTATCATCAAAGCTTCATTCTTATGTTGTGTCTCAAGCGAGGGTAATTCATGTTTAGGGAATGTGATTTCTGACTTTGTCACTTGTATACTATCAAAGGAGGTTGCTACATCATTCAATTTAATAGAAAATTGCATGTTATTCTTCTGCAAAATTTATTGGAGCATCCTATGTGTGCAAGTGATACTTTTGCTAAAGACAAAAGGTAGGTGTTTATATGACAAATTTTCTTATCAGGGTCATTCTCTTTTCCACTATGTGAAGGAAAACTAGGAGCAATAGGAAAGATAGGTTGAGGCAATGGTATTAAGGTAGGTATGGTTTGTTGTTGTATATTATATGTGTGAGCAATAGTATTGTAATTCAGTTGATGTGAAACATTGTTACCACACATTTGCCTTATAATGTTCAAGATAACTTCTGGAGGTAATGGATTAGGTTTTTCTATGATGGGAGGTGACTTAGGAGGCTCGATAATTAAAGTAGGCCCAATTTGTGTAGTCATAACCTCAATTGAGATACCTAAATAACCTTCTAATGAGGGGGACCTAAAGTCATTTTTATTCACTAATTTTTGTCCATTGGTAGTGTATTTAGACATTTTAATCATCATTTTGATCAATTTGGTAGTTTATTTAATTATTTTTGTTCATTGATTTTTGTCAATTGGTAGTATATTGATACATTTTTTATTAATTGAATAATCATTATATTTAGTCATATTTATTCACTACTCTTTCAATTGGTAGTATATTTAGTCAATTGGTAGTTTATTTAATTATTTTTGTTCACTGATTTTTGCCTAAAAGTGTTGGAAATGAGATAATTATTTTGAGGTTTAAACATAAAACATAGAAAAGCATAACTAATCATTCATTTTTACATAGTGAAACAACTATTAAGAAGGGAAAATACTAAAATTTTATTGAGAAAAGCTGTTCTTATAGTAGATACAAGACTTAAATATGTATCTTTGCTTTGAAAAATGTGTTACAAAGTGTGTTTCTTAGTGTTGTGACTAAGAAAACTGAGTTACAATGCTCTATTTTTCTCTTATACAACTCCAAAACATGAAATAACTACTTGAAGAATGAAGCCTAAGGGTCCTATATCTCATCCCAAGCATGGGAGAGCATATAGGAACTAAAATTGATTAATTTCTCATGCTTGAAAATAGGGAAACCTATTGTACACGCCCAAGAGGTCTTCTTGTTGGTACAAGGGATGAGACATTGATGGTGCTCTCAGCCACCTATTCCCCTGCAGTTACATAAGTAATCATTGTGTGAGGGTAATATGGTAATACATTGTTGGTCATCCATGTATATGTTGTTCTCTAGTACTATGAAAAACCCAACAAATTTGAATTGGGTATCCCAATCATGAGCTCAATGCTAGTGTTGGCAAATGCCTGAAGGACCTACACATAAGGAAATCAAGATTTAGATCCACAACTTTCCAAGAAATGGTCTTTTGATTTACATTAAACTATTATGGAAATTTTTTGATGTGTTTCAAGTAACAACCTGCACATTAGAGTCATAAATCCTTATCTTCTTGACAAACATTGACTTCACCAACTGGGCTACTTTGTTAGGAGTTGGAAGGTTGTCCCCTACTCTACCATAGAAAATTCCCACTTCACTTCCTCTCGTGACCCCTACAAATGAAGATATTAACCCTCCAATAATGTCAAAATTAGTCCAAAACCCTGTTGATTCACCCAACTCCTAGTTGAATTCCCTAGAAAATATCTCAGTTGTAGACCCCAAGTTTAATTGAAATAACATAGATATCAATGTTGACTAGAGGCCAAGAATGGATAATGTAACTGAAGAAAGCACATAATCCAAAAATTATGTAACATTAAGAGTTCCTAGTGCATCTCCAATACAATAAAACTAAACTAAAACAAACAAAAACAGTTGCCAAGTTTGAAAGCATATTTTAAAGAAGATCCCCTTTTAAATATTACCAGTTTTGTTAATGATAATATTAAAGGTCAAAGATTAAAGTCAAAAAAGATCCCCTTTTAAATATTATCAATTTTATTAATGATAATTTGAATGCAGTGAAATTAACTAACCATAATTACCAAAGATTTGACACCAAAATGTAGTACAAAATGAATTGTTTGATGGAATTCCTCAAAGAGATGTCATCTCATGGAATGAAATGATATGACTGTAGAGTGTGCACAAAATGGATTTTACAAGGAAGCTCTCAAAAAAATTGAATCAATGAAGCACTCTAGAACATTGACATTGAAAGCTTTGCTTGTGTTCTAGATGCATGTGGTCATGCAGGTTTAGTGGATGAGGGTTGCACATACTTCACACATCAGTAACCCTTATTGTATTACATTTATAGTTGATCAATAGGTGTGCATGGTTGACCTTCGTGCCCATGCTGGCTATCTTGAAGACACCCTAAACATTATTACTAAGATGCTAGTTAAACCTTTGGTGCCTACGGATCATATATGAATACAGGTTGAGTATTCTAGCAACACTGCTTTTGTAGTTGGATCCTAAAAATGTTGCAACTTATGTTTCTTCTCTAAAACATTTGTGCAGAAGTGGGCAGGTGTGGTGAGGTTCAAATATTAAGGAGATGGATGAAAGATAGAGGAATTAAAAAGATACATGCATGTAGTTGGATTGAAGGGCATAAAATGATACATGCTTTTTTGTGTAGGAGTTAGATCACAAATCCAAAAACATGGGAGAGCTATGCAAAATTGGAGAAATTAGCTTGGCAAATGAAGGTAGTAGGGTATTTCCAGATTCAATACTTTTACTTAATGTTGTGGAATGGAAGAAAAAAGAATCATTTATCTACCACCATAGTGAAAAGTTAGCAATCGCATTTGGTTTGTTAAACATGGCCCCTGGTATAACTATTAGAGTTGTTAAGAACCTTTGAGTACGTCATGATTTTCACACTGCATCTAAATTCATCTCCAAGATTGTTGCAAGAGAATTGTTCTAAGAGATGTGAACCATTTCCATCATTTTAAACAAGGACAATGTTCTTGTGGAGAATATTGGTGATGCTAAATGAAACAATTTGAAAAATAGGCTTGCACTATAATAATGTGCACTACATCAAATATATAGTAATAATGAAGGGATGTCCATCAAAGCATAACAACAGAGATTTTTTTTGTCATATGTTGTAGTTACAAGTGCCCTACTAGACATACATGAAAATGTGGAAGCATAGACAAGGAAAGCAAACTATTTCAAAAAATTCCTCAAAGAAATGTGATATCATGGAAGGCACCCGCTCTCCCAAAAACTCTTCAAGTCATGCTAGCGGTGATATGGGAAAGCTTAACTTTAGGCTTTCCTGCATCACCACTGGCATGACTTGAAGATTTTTCGGGAGAGCAAGTGCCTCAACATGCTTTTCCCACATCACCATGAAGGCCAACATCAAATTGTGCAATGTTGCGGTGGAGGCAAGTCAAGTAGTTTCAAGAGGGTTTCATGGCACTGCTTGCATAGTTTTGAGGAGTACTTAAGCCTCGAATGTTGTCCTTTGTGTCCTTTTGGTGGAAGTGTATGTCACAATGAAATCTCCATTGTGTCAATTCAAAAGGAGGTAGTGATATATGTATATTTTTATGCTTGCAAAGACACTTTTAAGCTACATAGTCATCTAGGTTATGAACAGATTTAATTCTATATTTGAGGATGAGAGTCCTAGTGTAGTAGTTTACTAGGTCGTTATTCCAATTGTTGGTCGACAATGCTTTCAACTTGTGCATAGTGGAAGAAGTTAGACTAAAGAACATCATTTTAAGGAAGGTAAGTACCAATGGTTTGTATGCATAGAAGGTGGAAAATTAAAACAAAGGAAAGAGAATATAGTATGGAAATATTGTACAAGTGCAGTCATGAAGAAAGGAAGCATAGAAATGAGAGTGTCATCTTCCTAAACCCTGAAGTCTGAATGTCTATAGGGTTTTTCATTGAATGTACATTGACATAGAAATATTAGTCTTTGTGAAATAAAATAGGACAGAGCTATGAGAAGGCCTTACTAAGTTTGTAGTCCTCACTGAATAACATGTTTTGAGGTTTAGTTGCAAGGTAGTAAGGAGGATAAAGAGCAATCAAGAGATCTCTTTACACTGTGACAAGGAACATAGATGTTCAAGGTCATGAAAAGGGTAGCTTGAAGGCTAAAGATAATAGCATAGCTAAGGGGACAAAGAATACCATTTGGAATGTGGTCAGGACACATGTACCCTAACGTCCTCCCATCACCATCCCCAAAATGTGGTTGAACATAGAAAAATGTACATAAATGTTGCCTATGCAAACTTATACATTGGTGTAACATCTAGGAAATGTAGAAGAAAGGTTAAACAACACACAACAATGTGAATAAACTTATAAATGCAATCTAAAGTCAAACAGAGAACAAAGGAAAGCTAAAACATAAATAAACTGAACAATATCACCCAATATCTACTTAATTCCATGTATAACCTCCATTTCCCTTCTCCATTTTTCCATTGTAGTATAATTTCCATTAGATTTCTCTTGTGCAAGTATAGCCTGTGATAGTGATTTAGCAAAACATCAAAGATTCAAATAATAGATATGCTTCCAAAAGTCATAAGATTTCGGAAGAGATTGAAATGATAAAAGACAGATCAATTTATAGAAAATTGATCATTCGAATGATAGGTCAGGATCAAAAGATCGACGGACAGTTGAGATCAAAAGATTAGACATGTATTCTAATAACTATTAGTAGTGACATGAGTGATAAAAACTAAATAGAAATAAAGATTAAATAAATGATTTAGTCTTCGAATTTGGTATTCGAAAATAGAAGAATAGTCTTTGCATGACAAAGATAAAGATGGGATTAAATCAACGCTCTGTTCGAACGCACGCACAAGATTTAATTAATTAAATAGAGATATTTAATTAATATGCATGTACACGCAATTGAGTTAGAACTAGATGACTGAATGATATGACAAAGAGATTACTCGTGAAAGCAACTCAATCATTAAATCAGGAGTTAACCAACCAATTTAAATAGATCTTGAGTCGAGTCAGAGTGAATACTTAGATAACTTACACAATTATCTAAATATAGAGGAATGTGTTAAAATAGATTTTATGAATTAAATAATTCATTTAATTCAAGATTTGATATTTGAAGAATAATTAAATAAATAAGATTTATTTAATTAAGTGATGAAGGGATTAAATGAATAATTAAATAAATAAAGAATTTATTTAATTATAGTTGAAATATGATAAAGGGTAAATTAAATAAGAATTTATTTAATTTGAAAAGAAGAATAAGGTTAGTTAGTAACACAATTAAATAAAAAGCGTTTATTTAATTAATCAGATAGAATAAAGAAAATGAGAATTTAATTAAATAATTAAGATTATTTAATTAATGGATGAATTAAGGTTAAGGTAAATTAATTAAATAAATAGATTTATTTAATTAATAAATAAATGAAGAAATTTATAGAATAATTAAATAATTGACCATGGAAATATGAATTATGAAGAAATTGAAGTCGCAAGTTTAGACCAAATTTCAGTGTCTACATTTTGCCCCTCTTTGATACAATGTCATTTTGGCGTTGTGTCAAAGAAAAAGATATGCCCTAGTAAAAGTAGGATGAGGAAGGATGACAAGGAGGTAGTGGTATGCCCCCTCGAGAGGACAAACGAGTTCAAAGAACATGAGTGTGCTCTTGAAATTGATGATAGAACTAAAAGATGAAGGACAAAAGGATAGAGGAAAATAGATAAGGGTGGTGAAGATGTAGAAAAGAAGAAATGTTAGTGCGAAAAGAAAGATGAATATTAAAAGAAATGAGATGGATGTTAGTGTTAGCAATCTTTGATATTTTTCCAAATCACAAAAGGCGTTGCACTTTATCATCATTAGGAGGGACTAATACAAATGGAGAAAAACACCATGATATGACATAGATCAAGGTGTGCAAGGTCATCCACTTGCTAACAACAGATAGTCGTAGACAAGGATTGTCTCAACTCATACTAAGAGCACAGTTGCCCCAGTCTTTTTTTCAAGACAAACCATAGATAGCAAACAAAATAAAATATAGGTCACGAGACGTCATCGCTCCTCTAAATCCTTCATGGGACATCCTTGAGGAAACTAGTAACATGACTCAAAATCAGATTTAAAAGACAGTTGATAGACAACAATCAAAGAAAATAGAATTTTGATACATCGTTGCTTTTCTAAATCCTTCATGGGACATCCTTGAGAAAGCTAGTAACAGGATTTCCAAGCATAAAATAAAAGATAATTCAAAGACAGCAATCAAAGAAACTAGAATTATGAGACATCGTTGCTTCTCTAAATCCTTCATTGAACATCCTTGAGAAAGCTAGTAATATAATTCCCATTATAAATTCAAGTGAAATGATAAGATAAATAAGCCATAAAGTCAAAGCTAGTAAAATATTTTCCAAAACTTGATTTGTTTGTTTGAATTTTTTTTATTGATAAAAGGATTGATAGATAGAGTCTAATTTCAGGAGATACACATACCAGATAAGACTTTGAGTCTGATTTCAATGTTATGACTATTTGTATAAGGCATGACAAAGCCTGGTTTTAGAAAGACACGTATCATATAAGACGTTGAGTCTGATGTCGTTGATGTGATAATCTGTGTAAGGCTATGTTGATTGTTTGACAATTTTGATATGTAGGAAGGACTCATCCTATATAAGACATAGATTGTTTTGCTGATATCGGTATTCAGGAAGGACTCATCCTGAATAAGACACAGGTTGATTGTTTTGATGATGTCTGTTTCCAGGAAGGACACATCTTGTAGCAGACATTAGTTGGTCTATTTTGGTTGTTGCTTTGGCAATTTTTTTGATTTGACTTAGAGACATTGCTGACTTGTTCACTAGATTGATGCATGAATTGATATGATGTGTGGACAATTGACTGTGTGATGACAAACCCTAAAGGACTGACCTAGTGCAACCTCAGGGGCTCATTGATTGATGGTCTTGCCTACGTTATACACACAAAGACCTCATAGTTTGACTTTACTTTGACTCACAAGACTGACTACAAGTAGAAGACGTGTGATAGTAAATGTGACAAACCCTAACGAATTGACCTAGTGCGGCCTCGGGGGCTCATCGATTGATGGTTTTTCCTACGTTATACACACAGAGACCTCGTAGTTCGACACAACCAATGACTTTGTCATATAGACAAATGGATTGAGTCATGATTTTATACAGACAAACCTAAACGGATTGACCTAATACCTTGTGGGCACATCAGCAAATGGCCTTGCCTACGTCCAGTCGCAGAGGCAACATAGTTCGACAAACAACAAAGACTAACAAGTGTGACTGACTCCAACTCTGTTTTTGGATTTTCGACATGTTTTGTTTTTTTTTTGTCTTTTTGAAGTTTTTCTAATGTTTTTGTATTTTCTCAGGACATTTTGTGATGTTTTTGGATTTTTCTATGGTTTTACGTCTTCAACATAGCAAATGTAAGAACCAATATGATGCACATCAAGTGTTTTCCCCTAGTTGAGTATAAGACCAATTGATTATGAATAGGATAAAATGGGGGATATGAAATTCACTCATGTCAATCACTCCAGGTTATGGGAAAGACTACCACTTATTACGAATAGTATGTATGAGCGATGGATGGGAAAGATAAGTGATATGTATAGGGATAGGTAGTATGTATAGGGGAGTGGACTATGTACAGGGATAAGGACTATGTACAGGGATAGGTAGATTAGAATAATAGTAGACAAAGGAGCAGAGTCAACTACACATGGCCTGTTTACCAGGTTTTCACCATGGTACTTATCCAAAGCGCCATCGAAGTGGTTTTCACTATTGGACGAATTATTTCTCTTTACTATTTTCTGGATTTTCTAATTTTTTTAATGTTACCAAGACGCCTGTTTGCTAGGTTTTCACCTAGTTAACAATTTTTTTGATTTTTTTTTTTAATATTTTTTTGTATTTTTGTTAATTAAGACAAGGCTCTCAGAAGCTATGCATAGAACTTCTTTAGATGAAGACTATTGATTAGTGAGGACAATGGTTCCCCTTCAGGAGTAGAGAGTTGATACGCTCCTGATCCAAAGGCATCTGCAATAATGTAAGGTCCTAACCAGTTAGGTTCAAACTTTCCTAGTTTCTCTCTTTCTGGTTGATTCTTTGGGTTCTCCATTAAGACCAGGCCACCAGTGTCAAATTTTATGTTCAAGGCCTTCTTGTTATAGCTATGACAAAGGTGATTCTGATATTCTTGGAGATGGTCTAGTGCCTTCTGTCTTCACTCATCTAGGAATTCTAGCTCATGTAGTCTTGATATCCGATACTCTTCATCATCAATGTGCCCTTTCAACGATACCCTCAGGGAAGGAATCTCAACCTCAATGGGAAGAATGGATTTAGAACCAAATACTAGTGAATATGGAGTGGCGCCAGTGGGAGTATGGATACTTTTGCGATAATCCCATAAGGTAGGATTAAGCTATAAATTCCAATTGCAGCCAACATCATTGACAGTCTTTTTGAGGATTCTAATGATAGTTTTGTTAGATGCCTTTGCTTGGATGTTACCTTGTGGGTTGTATGGAGTGGAAAAGTGATGTTGAATATGAAATTTGTCACAAAGATGGCGGACTTCTTGGTTCTTGAATGGGAAGCCATTATCTATGATTATGGACTAAGGGACACCATACCGACAGATGATATAGTTCAAGATAAACTTAGAGATTTGTGTGCCGGTAATGTATGTCATGGGAATAGCCTCAATCCACTAAATATAAAATACTCAGTGGCAATGATGATGAACTTGTGGCCATTGGATGATGTAGGATGGATCTTACCTATGAGGTCCAGTCCCCATTGGGCGAAGGGCCATGGTGATGCTATGGGACAAAGCTCCTATGTTGGTGCATGTATCAAGTCTCTATGAACCTAACATTGGCGACATTTCTTTACAAAGACATATGAGTCATTTTCCATAGTAGGCCAATAATAATCCAGTCTCATAATATTTTTAGCTAATGTACGACCGCTAGAATGGGAACCACATATACCCTCATGCACCCCACACAACGTTGCTTGTGCTTCATCGAAATCGAGACATCTCAGTAGGGTATTATCTAAGGTGCGTCTATATAAGGTGTCTCTGACGATGGTGTATTTGGCTGACTTACGAAGGAATGTCCTACGTTAATTATTTGAAAAGCCAGGGGGTATGATTTTGACATGGAGGTAGTCATAGCTTTCTTTGTACCATGGGGAATCAGGACCAACAATGTCACATACCATCTCATAATCTAGAATATCGTAGGCTGGGACCAAAAGCTATTCTACCAAGAACTCAAACTTAGGCATGTTGCTAGGAATGTCTATAAGTGATGCAATTGTAGCCATAGCGTCTGCTGCCCTGTTTAGAACATGAGGTATTTGATGAAATTTGACCTTGTCAAAGTAATCCTTAAAACTATCTACTATGCATTTGTATGGATCAAGCTTCTCATCCTTAGTCTCATAATCATCATTTACCTGTTTGATTACTAGTTGAGAATCGCCATATACCTATAGGTTCATAATTTTCAACTTGACTGCCATGCGTAACCTTGTCACTAGAGCTTCATACTCTGCTATGTTGTTGGTACATGGAAATGCAATCCTAAATGAATTAGGGATGGAATCACCCTATGGTGTGATAAACACTATACCAACCCCTAAGCCATGATTTGTATGTGAGCCATCAAAGTATAGTTTACATGTGTTTGTGTCAATTGTGAATATAAACTCATCAAGAAAGTCTGTAACTAATGGGTGATTTTCTTGTATTGGTGTGTCGGCTAACTGATCAGCAATGACATGTCCTTTAATAGCCTTTCTCTCTACATATTAGATATCATACTCACTAAGTATCATAACCCATTTGGCCAGTCGCCCCGTTAATGCTGCTTTGCTTAGAAGATATTTTAGAGGATCTATTTTGGCAATCAACATTGTTTGATGGTTTAGCATATAGTGCCTTAGTTTTTGAGTAGCAAATACTACTGCAAGACAGGAACGTTCAATGGTACTATAGTTGAGCTCATAACCTACCAAAGTCTGACTGATATAGTATACTGCCCTTTCATGACCTTCATCGTCACTATGTGCAAGCAATGCTCCGAGTGATGAATGGGTTGCTGAAATATAAAGAATCAGTGATCGTCCTTCAACAGGTGGCATTAAGACTGGTGGTGTGAGTAGACATTCTTTGATCAGTTGAAAAGCCTCTTCACACCTAAGTGTCCATGCAAAGGGTACCCCTTTCTTAAGTAAATGTTGAAAAGGATGTGTCTTATCTGTTAACTGCACTATAAATCTTCTGATGGATTGCAGTCTCCCTTGTAATGTCCTTAGTTGACTAAGATTAGTTGGTGGAGGCATGTCTATGATTGCTTTTACCTTGGCTAGATCCACTTCAATGCCTCATCTAGAAATGATATACCCTAAAAGCTTTCCTGATTATACCCCAAACACACATTTCTTGGGATTGAGTCTCACTTTATACTTCTCTAGCCTTTGAAATATCTTGTCTAAAACTTGTAAATGTTCTTCCCTTGTCTTGTATTTAAATATAAGGTCATTGACATAATCCTCCATAAGAGTGTGTACAAGATCGTGAAAAATAGTGGTCATGGCATGCTGATAGGTTGCTCCAGTGTTCTTGAGTCCGAAGGGCATAACATTCTAGCAATATGTTCCCCAAGGACATGTGAAAGTTTTCTTAGGTTGGTCTTCAGTTGCATTTTTGATCTGATTATATCCTGAAAATCCATCCATAAGAGACAACATCTCATATCCTACAGTCATGTCTACTATCATGTCTATGTTAGGCAAAGGGAAGTCATCCTTAGGGAAATATTTGTTGATATCTCTAAAATTTGTGCAGATGCAGATGCCCCCTATTGGTTTAGTGATTGGTACCAGATTGGAAATCCAATCTGCATAGTCGATTGATCTAATGAAACCAACGTCTAACAATTTCTTGAGTTCTTCCTTGACTAGTAAAGTAATCTGTGGGTGCATTTTCCTCAATTTCTATTTCAATGGTTTTACACCTGGTTGTAAGGGCAAGTGATGTAGAACAAGTTCAAGATCCAGCCCAAGAATTTTTGCATATGACCAGGCAAAATTTATCTATCTCTATGTGAAGAAGTTGTGGAATTTTGGTTGCTCTTCTTTTGTCAATGACACTGCAAAATAGACCAGTTTTGGATTCTCTTTTGTGCCTATGTTGACTTCTACTAATTCTTCAATGAGCATGGGTGACTTTTCCTATGCAAAGGGGAGAATGTTCAAACCTCCATCCTTAGGTGCCTCAGAGAGGTTTTCACCTTTGGATGTGTCCTTTATTTTTTCTTTTTCATTGTCTAGAGGCGCCTTTCAGTTTTCACCTAGAGACATCCTTTTTATCTTTTTTATTCTTTTTCTCATTTTTGCGACTAGAGGGTTGAAAAAATTCCCCAAAATATGCTTTCTCTTTCTAATTCAATGGTAAAAGTAGCCTTGTGATCACCGCTAGGTATGCCTTCTCATAATCCCAAGAACTCAGCAATTGCTTCGTCATTCTCAAAAATGTCTAAGACGGGTGTGTCTTGTTGGTCCCAATCAATGAGTTGTGGATAAACTAAGGGCATGTCATCATCGGAGTTATAAAATTTTAATGGAGCCAAGGTAAGGATTGATTTGTTCATATGGTCACAAAATTCTTGTACTAAGTCATTTTTTCTCTTTGGTTTAGATCTAGGTGGATTGAGAGGTGGGCCTAATGCCAATGTTTGGTTATTTGAAATAGATGTATTAGGTTGCCAAGAGATAGGATCAAGAGATTCCCAATAGTAATGTTTAAACCATTCCTCTTTTGTCATATTCTTTGGTGGACAGGAATTCAATGGATTTGGTGAGGATTTCAACATTAAGTCCAATTCTCCAAACAACTTGTCAAGGTTCATGGAAGAGGTGGAGGATAAGGAATCCCACTCATATTCGTTTGAGTCAGGGGAGTCATAGTAGTGTTGGTCAAATGGTTCATGAGATGTCTCAATATCGTCTGAAGCACTTAATTCCTCGATTAAGGGTGATGTGGTACTAGGAACACCAATCTGAATTGGTTGAAACCCAAGCCCTAAGCCTTTTGGCCACTGAGAAACAAAGATTGGTTCAATCCTCCCATCTTGATTTAAGCCTAAACCACTTTGTCCATTATATCCCTTGCTCTGCATAATTGTGAAACCTTTGCCATATAGATCTATAGGAATGTGAGCAAGTGAGAGAGGTTCTTCATTATCTTCCCTATATAACCAGGAGGTGACATTTTATATTTATGG
Source organism: Sequoia sempervirens (assembly GCA_007258455.2). Classification (NCBI taxonomy): domain Eukaryota; kingdom Viridiplantae; phylum Streptophyta; class Pinopsida; order Cupressales; family Cupressaceae; genus Sequoia; species Sequoia sempervirens. Next base: position 440,031,878 of record VDFB02105785.1, on the reverse strand, counting down.
CTTCTTTGCTTAATTCTACCCATTTGGTGAAAAAAGTTGTGGGAGGAATGTGTATAGTGACCATAGATTGTCTCCTATCTGGTGTAGGTAAATCGTATGACTTAGGAGGAATCAAATGGCTAGCACAATAAGATGTCTTCATGTAATATTCTCCACAACCCTTGTCTTGGATCTCAACCCTAGGAGTGGCAAGAAATGAAGGTGAAGTGGATGTTCTAGTGAGAGTGGATGGATCGACATAGTGAGAGGAATTGGATGATGAAGCCTCCTGATTTACTGGCACTTGACGTTGGGGTATCTCTTTTAGATTGGTGCAATATTGGAATGAATCTGGGTCACCATCTATTGTTATTTCAGTGCCATTGTAAGGGAATTTGAGACATTGATGATATGTGGAAGGGATTTCCTTCATGGAATGAATCCATGGTCTGCCTAGCAGAAGGTTGTATGGAAGGGTGAGATCCAAGACCTGGAATTTTGTCTCCATTATTGTAGGACCAATTCTGATAGGAAGTGTTACCACCCCCTTTGATTTCCATTCCTCATCATCATAAGCCTTAATGACAATACTTTTGGTTGTGTCTATGCATGCTTCCGAGAAACCTAATGCCTTGATCAGTTTTAAAGTGCACAGATTTAACCCTGCTCCTCCGTCTACCAAAACTCGTCTAACTTCAGTGTCGTCAATAAGGACCTCAAGATGTAAAGGGTCATTATGATTTGTCTTTTCAGTTGCATAGTCTTGTTCGGAGAACATGGCATGATGATTATTGGTCAAGTAGCCCACCATTTCCTAGAAACGATTGACATTGAGATAATTAGGGACAATGGTGTTTTGTAAAGCTTTGTCTAAAATGGATTGATGCTCTAGGGAGATACGTAACAATTCCAAGATGGAGATTTGGGCTGGGGTCTTCCCCAATTGATCAAGTAAGTTATAGTGCAACTTGGAAGTTTGCGGTGTTTGTTGCGATGGAGGACCTTGGATAGTGATCTTAGTATGACGAGTGTTGATAGTACACTCGGGAGTTGTATTGATGGTAATGGTATTGATATTCTCAACGGTGGCGCGAAGGTGATTAATGATTTTTCCACTATTATAATCATGCTTGATATTTGCATAGTTGGCCAACATATTGGTTTTGTTACTTGAACTGGGGACATTTCCTTTCCCATGGTCATGTAGTAGATCAGAAAAGACTTGATGATCAGTGTTTGATGATTTTTTTTTATGTCCGCTAACTTCAATAATTCTCTTCTCGACAAGATCATGTATGATATTTTTTAGTTGGCAACAATTTTGTAAGTTATGTCCCTTAGTTCTATGATAATCACAAAAGGCATTGTCATCCCACCAAACTGGTTTAAATTGTCATGGATCATATCGTCTTGGCTCTTGAAGCTGTATAAGATTGTGTTGCAACAGTTGTTTGAACACTAACTCAATGGGTTCCCCTAAGGGAGTGAACTCACGTTTTTGAAACCTCATCTGTTGTTGTGGACGTTGAGTATTTTGGACCGTGTTGGGAGGTTGATTGATAGTGTTAAGCATATTGGAAGAAGGGTTAGGTCCTCATAATGTGATGATTGGTCATGCTTGTACAATTTTAGCATCAACTACCCTATCATTAGTAACGTTTTTGTTCTGAGACCAAAATTTGTTTCTGTCATTGGGGGTGTTTTGCACTATTGGATTTATGTTAGATGTCGGTGTCTTAAGTTCTCCTTTTTCAATGAGATCCTTTTCTATTATAACCCCTTTTTCCACTAGTTCTGAAAAGGATGTGCAATAATGTACCCTTAAGTTACTCCTTAGTTTTGCATAAAGGTTTTCCTGGAACATAGTGACTTTTGTTTTTCAGGTATCTCAACAGGACACCGGTTGGCTATAGTCCTCCATCTCTGGAAGAAGGAAATGAAAGTTTCTCCTTCATCTTGTGTTGTGTGACACAAGGTTGCTATATTTATCTTGTGGTCTATGTTGAAGGAGAATTTCTCAACAAATTTCTCAGCCAATTCACCCCATGATTTGATGCCATAGTCTAGACATGAAAACCACTCGAGTGCAATTCCTACAAGATTGCTTGGAAATAGTCTCATAAGATATGTGGGGTCATAAGGGACATCTATGCACATGATAGAAAATTTCCTTATATTTTCTATCAGATTTCATTTGCCATTGTACTTAGGAAGATTTGGTATGACATACCCATGAGCGAAAGGTGTCATGTACAATGATTTATCAAAGGGAAATGGGTATATGTCCTTTGTTGAAAATTTTTTCCTAGTTGACACTGCCATGTTATCCATTTGTGTTTGTAGTGAATGCATTTGTGTTTCCAAGAGGTCAACCTAGGTTAATGATGTTTTGGGCAGATTATGCAGATCTATGTACCTATTCTGGAATCCAAGGTCTCATGATGGGTTTTGATTGAATGTTGGTATTTGATATGGATTTGGATTCAGAATGTTGGTGAATGTGTTATGATTCAGAATCTGTGTGAATGGGTTTTGACTTGAAATATGTGTGAATGGATTATGACTGCCAATCTAGGAGAATGGATTCTAACTGCCATATTGGAAAGAGGGAATTCCTCCTGTCTGTGTAGTCTGTGGTATAGTACCAGTGACATGAACACTAGGTATGGTTGTTGATTGTGGTATGGTACCGATGACACTGACATTTGGTGTAGAAGTTGATGTTTTAGATCTTTTATTCCCGACAAGAGGACCGAAGGGAGTGGATGATGGTGCCCTACAGTGAAATTAAATCTCAATGTCATGATAGATGTACCAAATGGGGATGTATGGATTGTCGTATTCTATTTAGGTATGCCAGATGGTATGGATATATTAACCTGAGGTATAGAGGTACTAGCAATCGTTGCGTTTGTCCCTTGTGTAGGTTGAGTTTGTAAGGTGTTGATATCAAATCCTGTAGGTAAGGTAGCACCTTCAGCTAACAATTTGGCTAAGTAGCGTTGGCGATCATTTGCTAGATACTCATCTACAAAAGAGGCAAACTCAGGGTCTTGTGCGGCAACCTCTGTCTTCCAATCTAATGTGTCCTTGAGGGTCTCTAGTGGTGAATTTTTCCAACAAAGTCCTGTGAGGTCTCGATGAGAATGGATTGATGAATTCGTTTGGGTTTGACATCTTTTATCTCTCTTTTCTCTTAGACCTAGTTTCAACCATGTAAGATAAGCTCAATATGCAAGGAATGCAAAACTACGTCTATGGATAGTATGACTCTAGTCTATGTTTTTGGGATTTTTTGAATGCAAAATAAGGAATGTTCTAAGATAACGCTAGTCTAGAATGACAATATCTAAAGATGAAAATTCTAAGCAAGCTTCTAAAGTAATCAATTTTGTAAACTTGAGACGAGGGTACCAACTACCTAAAGTCTAACCAAGGTGTCAATTTAGTTATGTCAAGGAACCAATATAGGACTAGGATTAAAGATAAGTTGAGTTTCCTAACTAGAATAATGAGCTAGCAGGACTCTCTATAGGACAAAGGATATGATGACAAGACTAGGTTCAATGACAGATTTCATTAACGCTATGATTTTTCTAGAGTGTAGAAAGTGAGCCTTTTCTAAAGTTTGTAAAAGTGACCTTCCTAAGAGTTTGATCTAAAGATAATATGTAGTCTAAGATGAAACTAAAACTCAAAATTAGGATGACTATAGTTATGACTAAATGATACCTAAAGGATGCAAAATTGAGCAAATCATTTATGGTTTCTGTCCAAGGACTACTTGTGAAAAGAAAGATCAAAGACTGGTATGACTGTGTCGACTGGACTGTGACTGCAAATGTTGGTTTTCTAATACTCAAGCAGATGCGTCGCAGAATATGACAGATGCGGTTATGTTTCATAGTTGTGGTTTTCTCGTGATCAGTTGTGCGTTTCTAGTAAAATTCAATATCTGGTATCAGGCAGATGTGGTGTAGTTTCTCATAGATGTGAATCGTGATGGCAATTGTGACTCAGACTGTAACAGATGCAATTTTCTAAACTTTGTGCACCAGTAAAAGTTCTACGAAAGTGACAAATGCATCATTCCAGACTACAGTTGCGGCTCACCTTTTCAAATGTGTCACAGAATGTCACAAGTGCATTCTTTTAAATTAGATGTGGTTTTCAATAGAGAAAATGAAAGCTAATCTGGCAGATGCGTCTCTAGGATAAACAGATGCGACTCAACAGAACAATTGCGACTCGACAGAACAATTGCGGCTCGACAGAACAATTCCGACTTTGTTGACAGTTGCATGTTTCAATGAATGGAGATATAAAACTGATGTTGTTTTTCATTATCAAGTTCCGGAAAACAAAGAAAATCATAAGACAAAGTGTTTTTAGTTTGATTTTGGACTCAAAAAAATGTTTGATTCAACAACAGACAAGCACATCCTAGGCTGTGTAGGACAACATTTACTGAATTCTCACTTGGGTTTCCCCAACTATGCTTATTTAAGGCAGATGATTAGTAGCTTGACCCCTCTAGCTCCCTCCATAGCTCATTAATGTCATTCAGGGCAGCCAAGCTACAGTACCCATGAACATCCCATGGCATACTTTCATCTCTACACATGAATCGTAAGAATATGAGACAGCTTCACAGGTTCGACCTGCTGCACCAGTAAATAGAAGGATTTTGGATACTACAAACAAAGGTGTTTAATTCAGGCATTTTGTTCGTAGGGCATGATCCATGCGATGAGAGTCCCCTTTCGAATCCATCTCGTCGGAACCATACACATGATTCATTGGGATTTCCCCAAGAATCCACTTTTATATATTGGCTAGAAGTCCCTCGAGTTTAGGGTGCTACCGATCTGAGTCGTCCTGGCGTGAGTACATTTTCCCACTAGAACAAGCCCAAGTTCTAGAGTCGGTAATCGGTTTTCTTACACCTAGGATCATACGAATGCGCAAAGGGAGAGGATACTTCGATATACCGAATCATAAGGGTAATAACACAAATGTGCTTTTGCACCAAACATAGTAGACACTTGTTAATTTTAATCCAAATAAAAAATATTTGCTACACTACCAAAAAATATGTTTCAAAAATTTAACTATGGTCTTCGACATGCGTTCTGCAAAAAGATTCATTAGTAGTTTTGATATTGGTCTTTGACTATTGATCTGCAAAAAACTTCGTTAACTCCTCAAGACACATGTTGAAAATAGAAGATTAGCGAAAAAATAAAAACACAAAAGGAAGTTGTAAATTGAAAATATAAACCTAAAAATTTACCAGTCGGATGCATCGTTTTCTCTGTCAGATGCGTTGCAGGATTTTACCAATCAGTTGTGACTTAGACAATAACAGATGAAACCAAACATAGTAGACACTTGTTAATTTTAATCCAAATGAAATATTTTCTACACTACCAAACAATCTATTTCAAAACTTTAACTAGGGTCTTCGACATGCATTCTGCAGAAAGATTCATTAGTAGTTTTGATATTGATCTTCAACTATCGATCTACAAAAACTTTGTTAACTCCTCAAGACACATGCTGAAAACAGAAGATTAGCAAAAATAAAAACATGAAAGGAAGTTGTAAATTGAAAATCTAAACCTAAAATTTTACCAGTCGGATGTGTCATTTTCTCTGTCAGATGTGTCACAGGATTTTACTAGTCAGTTGCGGCTCAAAAACTAACATATGTGTCATTTTCATTCTTAGATGCGGTCCAATAAGTCAATTGCGTCATTTTCGATATCAGATGTGGTCTAGTAAGTCAATTGCGTCGTTTCGTCAAGCAGTTGTGTCTCTGGATGTCAATTGCGTTGTTTCGTCAAACAGATGCATCGTTCCATACAAAAACCTGCAAAAATCAAATAAAAGCCTACGGATATGTGAAGATGGTGCCTTCACGTCGGGTTCACCAAATGTAACATCTAGGAAATGCAGAAGAAAGGTTAAACAACACACAACAGTGCGAATAAACTTCTAAATACAATCTAAAGTCAAACAATAGAGAACAAAGGAAAGCTAAAACATAAATAAACTGAACAATCTTACCCAATATCTACGTAATTCCATGTATAACCTCCATTTCCCTTCTCCATTTTGTTGTTGAAGTATAATTTCCCTCAGATTTCTCTTGTGCAAGTATAGCCTGTGATAGTGATTTAGCAAAACATCGAAGATTCAAATTATAGATATGCTTCCAAAAGTCATAAGATTTCAGGAGAGATTGAAATGATGAAAGAGAGATCAATTTATAGAAAATTGATCATTTGAATGATAGTTCAGGATCGAAAGATCGACGGATGGTTGAGATCAAAAGATTAGACATGCATTCTGACAACTATTAGTAGTGACATGAGTGATAAAAACTAGAAATAGAAATAGAGATTAAATAAATGATTTAATCTTCGAGTTTGGTATTCGAAAATAGAAGAATAGTCTTTGCATGACAAAGATAAAGATAGGATTAAAGCAACGCTCTGTTCGAATGAACGCACAAGATTTAATTAATTAAATAGAGATATTTAATTAATATGCATGTACACACAATTGAGTTAGAACTAGATGACTAAATGATATGACAAAGAGATTACTCGCGAAAGTAACTCAGTCATTAAATCAGGAGTTAACCAACTGATTTAAATAGATCTTGAGTCGAGTCAGAGTGAATACTTAGATAACTTACACAATTATCTAAATATAGAGAAATGTGTTAAAATAGATTTTATGGATTAAATAATTGATTTAATTCAAGATTTGATAATTGAAGAATAATTAAATAAATAAGATTTATTTAATTAAGTGATGAAGGGATTAAATGAATAATTAAATAAATAAATAATTTATTTAATTATAGTTGAAATATGATAAAGGGTAAATTAAATAAGAATATATTTAATTTGAAAAGAAGAATAAGGTTAGTTAGTAACATAATTAAATAAAAAGCGTTTATTTAATTAAGGTTAGTTAGTATCCCGAAGCTGGTGACTAATGAAGTGAATGAATCGCTGCTTGCTCCTATTACCTTGTCGGAGCTTGAGAATGTTGTATTCCAGATGAAGAAAGGTAAAGCCCCTGGGCCGGATGAATTCCCAATTGAATTTTTTCAGGAGTTTTGGGAAGTGGTTAAATTGGACCTCTTAGAGGTTGTGCAGGAATCCTTTAGGCATAAACAAATGTTGAAGTCCTTGAATGCTACTTTTTTAGCTCTTATTCCAAAGAAGGAGGGAGCTAATTCCTTGGATATTTTTAGGCCTATTGCGCTATGTAATGTTGTGTATAAAATTATTACTAAGTTGATTGCAGAAAGGCTGAAACCTTGGCTTGATGGATTAATCTTCGAAGAGCAGGGAGGTTTTGTTGCTGGAAGGAAGATCATGGATGGGGTGGTTATTGTTGCTGAGGCCATCCATTCTATGGAATCCTCAAAAGATAAGTCTATGTTTATCAAATTGGACATGGCTAAAGCTTATGATCATGTTAAATGGAGATTTTTGTTTAAACTTCTTGGAGCTTTTGGCTTTGCTGAGGGTTGGATTGAATGGGTCAGGAGTTGTGTCACTTCCTCTTCCTTTTCGGTGCTTATCAATGGTGAGCCCACTTGTTTATTTGGTGCTTCTAGAGGCCTCAGGCAGGGAGATCCCCTGTCTCCTTACTTATTTATCCTTCTTGCGAAGGGCCTGGGAAGGCTCATTCATGCTCAGGTTGCTAGCAGCTTGCTTCAGGGTTGGATTTGGGGAGATGATATTCCCCCTCAGTCCCACCTTCAGTTTGTAGATGATACGGCCTTGATGGGTAGGGCAAAGGTTTGGGAGGCTCTCAACTAGCGCAGGGTGTTGGATAGTTACTTGGCTGCTTCCGGGCAGCGCATAAATGAGGGGAGGTCATTCATCTATTTCTTCCACACTCCTAAGGGTATCCAAAGGAGAATTTCTGGTATTCTTCATTTTTAGATTGGCTCGCTTCCTTTTTCCTATCTCAGAATCCCTCTTGTTGTTCGTTCCCTCCCCAAAAGGTTTTGGCAAGAGATTCTTGATAAGTTTCGAAGATTGGTCAGTCATTGGACTTGCAGGTGGCTTTCTTTAGCTGGTAGAGTGACTCTTCTAAAGTCTGTGGTCCAGGCTCTCCCTCTTTATAGATGCTTTGTTCTTGCTGCTTCTTCAAGTTTTATTAAAGATTTCAAGAAATTATCTCGTCAGTTTTTGTGGGCTAGTAATCTTCTTCATAGAAAATGGAGTTTGGTGAAGTGGGATGTTGTTTGTAGGCCAAAGCAGGAGGGGGGTCTTGGTCTATAGCGAATGGATTTGAATGGACAAGCCTTGGCTGCTAAGTTGTATTGGCGGTGGTGCTCACAACAACACATGTGGTGGGCTAAAATTCTGACCTTCAAATATTTGGGGACGGTGGAAAGTAGGGAGGTTGCAAGATTCAGTATGGAGGGGAAAGGTTCTATGATCTAGTGTACCCTTAAAAGGGGCACCAAGCTGGTTAAGCAGGGACTTTTTTGGATTTGTAATGGGGGTCAGGAGGCTCTCTTCTAGCATGATTCCTAGGATGGACACCCACCCATTGTGTCCTCTCATCCCCACCTCCATGATTTATGCTAGATTTTCGAGGGGGTGGGTTGGTGTCATGTGGCAGATTTCAAATGTCAACAATCTTTGGGTTAGATTTCTAGGTCCAGGTGGAAGGACCCCTTGGATTGGCCTCCTGGTGGTGCAGTGGAGGATCGTCAAGAGCTTGCTATGATTTTATCAGGTCGTGCCTATAATTCTCTCCATGGGAGTGATGTGCTTGCTTGGGGTCCTGATTTGAAAGGAAAATTTTCAGTTGCCTCTAGTTATCAGGTTTTGGATAAACAGGTTTTTGGGAGCTCCCAAATTTCTTGGTGGAAGCATGTTTGGAATAAATTTGCTTGGCCTAAGTGTAATTTTTTCTCTTGGCTCGTGGTTCAGGGTAAGTGTCTTACTTGGGATAATCTTTAGAAACGGGGGTTCCAGGGCCCCTCCATGTGCATTATGTGTGGTCAGCATGAGGAATGCATATCGCATCTCTTTTTTCAATGTTCTTTTGTTAAGACTATCTGGAATCATTGGTGGAATCTTTGGAGCTCATCGTGTTGCCATGTCTCTTCTCTAGAGGATTTTTGGAAGAGACAGGGATCTGCTCCTGCCACAACCTCTTTTCTTAAAATTATGTGGAGCATTGGTCCTAGTTTGATTGTTTGGAAAATCTGGTTGGAGCGTAACAGAAGAATTTTCTTGAATAAAACCTTGCACGTGGGGCAACTTTGGAGGCGAATTCTTGGGGTTCTGCAAGAGACTTTGACTACAAAATGTGACTTGTCTGTGTCGATTGATCCCAGGGACTTGGATGTTGTGAATGCCCTAGGTCTTGTCACAGGGGACAAGAGTATTTTGAACAAATTGCATCATAGACAAGGGTGTGAGAGGGTTGCTCGTGAGGGCTTTTGGTGCCCGCCTACTCAAGGGGAGCTAAAAATCAATACTGATGGGTCGTCAAGGGGAAATCTTGGGCATGCTGGGGTTGGTGGTATTGGTAGAGACAACCTTGGAGTGGTGGTTTTTTTTCTTTTCTACGTATCGTGGTTTGCAAACTAATAATCTTATGGAGGCGAGTGCTATTCTTTTGGCGATTGAGCATGCGGTTGCCCTTGGATGGCGGCGAATTATTTGTGAGGCTAATTCTCAGGTGGTTATTGATATGTTGAATAATCAAAATTTGGAGGATGTGAATTGGCAGCTAGTTGTGGTTGTCAAACAGATTGTTTTTATGTGCTCTGCTTTGGAGTCCATTGTTTTCTGCCATATTCCGCAGGAGTGGAATAAGGTGGCTGATGGGTTGGCTAGATGGGCATCAGAAAAGAATGATTCTTGGCATGTGGATGAATGGGGCAATCTTCCTGAAGACATGGCCCCTATTCTTGGGTTGCTGAGGATATGAGGTGCTTCTTGGGTGTGAATTAGTTCTTGTTTCTTGGGCCCCTTGTGGCTTCTTTCTTCAGTTTTTGTAATGTTGTTTTGATTCAATAAAGTTTTTACCCTCTTTTTATTAAAAAAGAAGAAGATAGGATTAAAGCAACGCTCTATTCGAATGCACGCACAAGATTTAATTAATTAATAAGAGATGTTTAATTAATATACATGTACACGCAATTGAGTTAGAACTAGATGACTGAATGATATGACAAAGAGATTACTCGCGAAAGTAACTCAATCATTAAATCAGGAGTTAACCAACCGATTTAAATAGATCTCGGTGCTCAATAAAATTATATTTGGCATGTGGAACACCATAATGGATATTATACACCATTTCAAGGAGGCATGCACCCACTTCCAAATTGCTATCTAGTTTGAGGCAAAATGCTAGCATGGAAATAGTAACCTGAACCCATGGTTTAAAAATATCCAAATCATAAGGAGGCTTATGATCACCTTTCAATTTGTTTCTATCCTGAACTATTCTATTTAAGAAAGATTTTTTCTCCATTTCATCCACTGCTTCATAATCACTAGCAAGCTTTTCTAGGTCAATGTGGACATTTCCAAATTCTTCGGTTGTAAACCCCAAGGCCAAAAATTTTCCAAGTTCTTCTGAATTAATGGCTAACAATTCTTCTTTTTTATCTTTATTAACAATTGCTCTTTTGTTGTCATCATAATTTAGGGCACAAACCATGATAAATTCTGGGCAAGGGAAAACCTCATGTAACATCATGTGCCCTAATCTAGTTACCCACGGTGCACTGATACTATTAAATTGCATTTGCTTTGCAGCCTTATTCTTAGATGAAAATCTAAGTTCTGAGGTACGCCTACCATAGGTTTCAAGATCATAAATATCATGGTATTCATCAGTGAAACCTGGGGTTTCAAGCAATTTTGCATAATGTATTTTTTTATCCGACATTGCTCTAGTGGTATTGGTGGTAGACATGCTGATACAATCAACAATATGAAATTTGTGAATTCCCTATTAGTCCTTATTTTTTCTTAATTCTTAAGCCTCTTAACCCTAAACCTAAGCTTCAAAGTTTGACAAAATAAGATTTTAAGAAACGTCAACTTCAAGCAATGAAATGTAGCCACAAGAGTTCTTTAACTTACCCAGATTTTGAATTTTGATTCTTGAAGTTGAAACTACGTTGAAGCTCAAAATTGGGTTACTGGAATGGCTTTGTTGGAAGTGGAACTGTGGAACCTAGAACAAGGTGGTGCACTGCAATGAGCAAATTGAATGACACCGAAACCTCTACTCGTTACTTACGGACTACACAGTACATAATTAGGTAGTACAATGTACATGGTTGACAACATTTAAAACATGCCATTAAAAACAATGATTTACTCTTGCATTGGCAACAAATTCTAAACTGTTGATCTCTGTTAATCTAACGGTTATAGGGTGATTCTGGAGGTTTAAGTTAGCAAGCGTAGCGCTCTGTGCATTTCATTCTAGAATGCAACTACAACCATACATCAAATTTTCATCGAACAGTTGAGTAATTTAGGATATAAATAATAAACATAAAACATGTGTTTTAAATTTGCTTTAAATTTTAATGTGCTAGGATTGACATCAAGGCCAAGGGGCCAAAAACTTAACATTTCAAAGGCCTTAATAAAATGAATTACAATGCCACATTAATAGCACATTGCACAACCATTAATAGCACTTAACTTACAAAGGACTTAATAAAATGAATTACAATGTCACATTAATAGCACAACCATTTATTTTATTACAACTGAATTACAATGTCACATTATTACATAGTACAAATACAAATGTAAGTGCAAGCGCCAAGATTTTGCTAGACCACTGGTGAAAAGTTGAAAAATTAAATTTGATACATGTATCTCTGAAAATAAATGGAACTTGTCTAGTCAACCATGAGCTCTCAAAATAAACACATGGGACTTGTCTAGTCAGAATCATACCCTCGTCGTGCCTAAAAATAAAATGCATGTGTTAAAGGCCAAATAAAATCGGGAAATGGAAGCCGGAAGATACAAAATGTACTTAGCCCCTTTAGAACTAGGACTGATGCGTAAGATGAGGATTGTAAAATTTCCATGCGAAGATGAGGGATAAACGGGTTCTATGCGTAAGATGAGCACTAAAAATAAATGCATGGGGCTTTCCTGGTAGGCCATGGTGTCTAAAAATAAATGTAAGGAACTCGCCTGGCCAACCATGCTGGGGAAATGGGAGCTGTGAAGATACAAAATGTGCTTATCCCCTTTGAGAACCAAAGTCATACAGACGATGAGGGGTAGTAAAACTGCTCCCACCTTTTACTTGCAGCCTCCATGCATTGGGATAGCACTTATGTCCATCAGAGCTCCTCATCCTGGTTCAAAACTTGTTTGAGAAGTCAGGTGAACCGAATCAACTTCTTTCCAATTCCACTCATTTTGTACTTGAAGGAAATTGGTCTTTTACTCTGTAACTACATAATTGGAGGCAGGAGAATTTAGAGCATCCCCAATAATACCGCATCATCTTCTTCTTGAATCCTTATTAAGTTATTAACCCTACAAAATGAAAACCCTTATGACAATTAAACAAATGATTTTAGTTATGCTCACTATCCTTATTTATGGGCCAAAAGTGTCACCAAAAGTGTCGTCAAAAGTTCCACTACCAGCCTGGTACCTTGTACACCTCACATGTGTCACGTGTGAGCTCGAAAGTTGTGTATAATTACTACTAACTACTTAGTAATAATTGTGATTCGCGCTTCCGCAAACCAAAAATCCAACTTAATCAGTACCTCAAGCTGGCTACATGCAAAGTTGCAAACTGTAGCTCAAGCTGACAAGCTGTCAATTGTCAAAATTGACAGTGCCACGCAAGCTATCGATTGTCAAAATCACTAGATTATTGACATCATCATCTACAATTCTATAGTACATTGTGTATTTTTCAATATAAAGCTATCCAATCAATCACTCTGGCTATTCATATGGTATTAATCCGCGTCGCCGCCCAGTACCACAACCAAATTGATAATTTCAATAGAATAAATGAAAGGTAGAGTACTTTGATGCATCGAAAAGAGAGAATTAAATGTCTCGTTTTATCTTAATGATTATCAATGTCCTAGCTAATAAGTCACAATAAATTTTGCTCACTTATGATCAGAACTATATGTTGATTTTTGAAACCAATCATTAATAACTTATGGAGGTTTCAGTTTGCAAGTCTAGTACTTCAAGGATTTACTTCTAGAATGCATCTATAGCCGTCCATCAAAAATTCATTGAACTGTCCCTCTTTTAAAACAAACTTTATGCACGTGCATAATTTAAAATGGGGACATCGCTAGGTTGACGAGAATCGACCCTCTGGATTAAAGAGTTAAGATTTAAGGCTTTTTCATAAAATATTTTGGTCTGAATTAGGCAATATTAAATGGTAAACAAGAGCAAGATGACCGACATACCTAAATATAAAATTTCAACCATTGATTTATGAAAATCTAACGGTTCTAGTGTAATTTTGGAGGTTTCAATTCACATATCTAGTGCTTGAGAGATATACTTTTGGAATGCAACTACAGTCATCCATCGAAAATTCATCGAACGGTCATGGTCCATAATGTCGCGTGGTCGTTGAAACTTGGAACCTTAGAACCAAAGTTTGAAGTTTCAAAGTTTTTGAAACCTTCGACCCACCGACTACAAAGATGACCAAGAAAGACTTGCAACTAAGGTTATGAAAATTTGAACTAACACTTCGCCACTGCATTTATTTTTAGTTTGATATTATGTTTAAATCGCCAATGTTTTTTTCTTAATCATTTGAAAATAGGTTTAATTCGCCAATGAATTTTATTTTTTAGTTTGAAAAAAAGTTTTAATTGCCAACAAAAATATATTTTTTGGTTTGAAAACAGGTTTAATTCACCAATCGAAATATTTTATTGGTTTGAAAATAGATTTTAATCGCCAATGGAAAAAAATTTGTGGTTTTAAAAATTTTGCATTTTGCCAAGATTGTCCATAGACTTCTAGCGATTAGAAAAGATTCGCCAATGGAATTTTTTTTTCACGAAAATCGAAAAAATTTGCCATTATAATTAATATTTTTATCGAGAAGTATACAAGATTCGCCAGGATTTTACACCTTCGCCGAGGGGGGTTTTCTTAAAGTTTTCCCTGTCAGCAGGTCTGGCTTGTTTGACTTGGAACTACAAGGTAATCCATTCACTTGGTCTAACAATTAGAAAGGTAACCACCTTATTCATGTCCATTTAGATAGAGTGTTGGTCTCTATTGGTTGGGATTTGGGGTGCAATGCTTCTCTTAGTGCCCTCCCTAGGACTATTTATGATCATAGTCCAATTCTTCTCCAATGAATGAATAAGCCTTTCTTTGGCCCTCACCCCTTTAGATTTGAGATTATGTGGATGACACGTCAGGATTTCAAAAATTGCATAAAAAACTAGTGAAGCCATCCGATCCAAGGGTTAGCTATGTACAAAATCTCCCAAAAACTTGATCTCATTAAAAAGAAAGTTAGTGGGTGGTCCAAATCTACCTTTGGTGACATTTTTAAGCAAAAAAAGGAGATTGGGATTAAGCTTGACAACATCCAAAATCTAATGGCCAAGGGTAATCTTTTGCAATCATTGCATGAAGAAGAGGAAGCTTGGAGGAGGAAGTGGAAAGATAATTTAAGAAAAGAAGAAATATATTGGAAATAGAGGTCTAGAGTGCAATGGTTGAAGGAAGGTGATAAGAATTCAAAATTTTTCCATAGGACGACCAACATACACAAGAAAAGAAACACCATCAAATGCTTACTGAATGAAGTTAATCAAGAGGTTAATGATGGAGATAAAATTAATGAAATAGTTGAACGCTATTTTAGACATATATACTTGGATAATGGTAGTTGCCTCTCCACTGATGTGCAAGACAAAATTTTGAGTCACCTCTCAACTGTTGTTAGTGCAGAGGACAATTTGCAACTCTTAGCCCTTGTTTATGAGGATGAATTCAAGATGAAAATCTTTGCTATGGGTGCCTATAAGGCCCCCGGGCTGGACGGATTTCCTCTAGCTTTCTTTAAGGAATACTAGGACATTGTCAGCTTTGACTTGACCATGGTAGCCAGAGACTTTTTCAAAGCTGGTAAACTGCTGAAAAAGTTGAATAATACCTACATTGTCTTAGTCCCCAAAATCTAGGATCCGAAGTGTATGGCTGACTTTAGGCCTATAAGTCTATGCAACACTATCTACAAGATTTTCTCTAAAATTATGGTCAACCGATTGAAGCCACTTCTGGACAAGATCATCAACAGATGCCAAAATGGATTCATCCTAGGAAGGAAAATCCTTGATGTTGCTATTATGACCCATGAGATCATCCAATCTATGGAAAAAAGTAGGAATCAAAGTATGAATTTCATGTTGGACATTTCTAAGGCATATGATAAATTCATATGGAAATTTCTTTACTTGGTTTTATCTAAATTTGGCTTCAATGATAAGTTAATTGGGATTGTCCAGGAATGTGTTGAGTTAGTCAACTATTCTATCTTGGTCAATGGGATTCCTTAGGGATTATTTAAAGCTGACAAAGGCATCAGGAAAGGTGATCCTTTATCACCCTATCTTTTCATTATGGTTGCTAAAGTCCTTAGTAGGAACTTTCTGTATCTTTCACATATGGGTAGGATTCAGGGAATCAAAGCTGCCTCTACTCTACCCGCCTTGGTTTTACAGCAATTGGTGGATGACACTTTCCTTTTTGAAAATTCTTCAATGGTGGAAGTTAGGGAATGGAAAGGCCTCCTTAATGACTATGCTAATACCTCTAGGCAATGTATCAATTATCAAAAAAGTAGTATCTATTTCTTTAACACCAAGGTGGATTTGCAAGCTAAGATCTTGTCTATCCTGGGATGTCAAAGTGCTTCTCTACTGGGAACCTACCTTGGCCTCCCCCTAATTGTGAAGGAGGTTACTCTGCTTTTTTGGAATAATATTCTGGAGAGGATGCAAAAGAAGCTTGCGAGATAGAAGGGTAAGCTTCTTAGTAGTGTTGGTAAATTGCAATTGCTCTCAGCCTCTCTCCAAGGGATCCTGGTCTATTTCCTCTCTCTTTTTAAAATTACAGGCTCCATGGCGGAAAAACTAGCAAGAATCCAAAGGACCTTCCTATGGACTAGTGTTGAAGAAAAAAAAAGATTGGCTCTTGTCAATTGGGACACTGTCTGTCATCTTAAATGTCAAGGGGGCCTAGGGATTAGAAAGTTAACCAATTTAAACAAAGCCCTCATTTCCAAAATAGGTTGGAATCTTGTGGTTGGAAAAGCTTACTAGTGCAACATTATGAGGGCTAAGTATTTGAACCATGGGTGCTTTTCCAGGGCTCTTGACTTGAATTATCTTCCCACTGGGTCAAAGATATGGAACAATATCCTCAAATGTAGAACGCTTATTAAGGAAGGCCTTAGATGGAAATTTGGCAATGGGAGATTAATAATATTTTGAGAGGACCGATGGATTGGGGACAAACCCCTTGCCGACAATAGTTTCAATATTCTAAGGGAGTGGGCAATGCCCTTCTTTGGCACTTATATTGCTAATTATGTTACCCCCACAGGTAAATGGAAAAACCTTGATCAAAGTTTTTTAGACAGGCCCGACCTTCTTCCTAAGGTTGTTGAGCTTCAATCATTAATAAATAAAGTGATACTTCCTCTTTTTCCCAAGGAGGACAAGTTATTTTGGATGAAAAATCACACACAGGCCTTTTCGATGAAGACTGCTTACCACATGCTATTAAATTTTGATGGTGATGAGAATTGTTGGAAGAAGGTTTGGAACCCACAACTCATCCCAAAGATTAACTTCTTTTGTTGGGCTTCTATTCATGGTAAAATTTTGACTTTGGACAACCTTGTCAAAAGGGATTTTCAATTTCCCAACAGGTGTACTCTTTGTAAACAGGAAGCAGAGACAATCTCCCATCTTTTCATCCATTGGCAATTTGCTTCCCAAGTTTGGAAAAACATCCTTCAAAAGTTCAACATCCAATGGGTATTTCGAAAGGATATCCAAAAATTTGTTATTAATTGGAGGTGTCCTTCAAACCATCCCCTTATTAGGCAACTTTGGCAACAAATTCCACCCCATATTTGTTGGTGTCTGTGGAAAGAGAGTGTGATGTAGAAAAAAGGACCCTTTGCTTGACATGGGATTAATTCATGATTAATTGGACTTAATGAGGTCTTAATCTAGTGTTGTGAGGCATTTTATACGTCCACACTAGGTCTTGGACCCTTGCAAATCAAACAACATGCTTTTAATGATGTCTTGTAAAGTCTTGTAAAGGACTTTCACGCTTTCCTAGACTTAATGAACCTATTTATCTTTAATTCAACATTACAAAATGTGTCTAATAACATTATTATATCAATTTAGAAGGTTCTTAATATAAATATAACTCTAAACTAGTGTTATAGTGTGATTTACACATTCACATTGGTTTTTGTGCCCTTCTAGGCTATGTGGACCTAATTTTAGTATCGTAAAGTGTATTTAATCACACTTTCACATTGATTTATGTGTCCCAAACCCTATTTAACATTTACATCATCACTAATATGTCCTAATTAACCTGTATTGTGCATCTCGAGGCTTTAATTGATCAAACACTTGACAAGATGGCATTTTAGACCTTATTTCCTGATTCCTTGGCTTCTTAGGTGTCAGAATGGCCCTTGTGGGACCCATTCACCATGCATGGCGAATCAGTCCCATCCAAGTGGGACCCATTCACTATGTGTGGTGAATGAGTCCTATTTGGCCCCATTTTGACCTCTGAGTGGGAAATAAAGTGAAACTTGAACTAATTTTGCTTCTTGTCAGCCTATGATGAGATATTAACGGGATACTAAGGCACACTTTGCTATAATATAAGTTTTTTTATCCTCATTTTACACATCTTATCTCATTATTACATTCTTCATCATTAATTCATCTTTTATCTTCTCATCCAAGTCAAGCAAGCTAGGGTTTCTCCATTAGAAGTCATCAAGTTAGCTTTCTAAAGCATTCAAGGGCTGAATCTTCATGTATTTCTGTAGACTTTCAAGATTAAATCATCATGGCAAGATAATCAATTCCATTTTGCATGTTTCATTACTTTATTTCATCACTTTGGTTTAATTACCCAAACAAGGTTTGACTAAGGCAAACCCCCATGCCCTAGAACCTTCGACATATCTCTCTTTTGTCTTGTTTTTTTTGTAGATTTAGGACTCTTGGATGCTTAGGAATCATTTAATATTACATTTCAAAGTCACTCAAGTCATCTCTTCATCATTCAAATGAAAACATCAACAAAAAGTCATTTTCAGACCTGGATCCGGTAGTTTCAGAAGTGGAGACCTGTAGGAGACAGAAGTGCAGATCTAACTCCACAGAATCCACTCCTGATTTTAAATATTCCTTTTGGTGGAATAATTCACCACCCATGGTGAATGAGTCCCATCTGTAGGCCTGAAAAGTGGTTTTCTCAAATTTCAACTCCCGACAGTCAGAAATAGGTTTTCAGAAGATTTCACCAAAAGCAGGACTAATTCTCCATGCATGGTGAATCAGTCCCAATGGCCATTAATAGAGGTTTTAAGACATTCCAAAATCTTCCAGTGACATCAATATGCCTCCAGGTGCACTTTGTTCAATTTTATTCATCTTTGTTTTCATTTGCTTAAGTTTCTAGTTCATTCTTGCATAACACAATGTGTTTTCAAACAAGTCTTAAGGTAAATGCAAGA